>CAHIKZ030000996.1:1292500-1297500 GCA_903632075.3 Acanthosepion pharaonis | reverse complement strand
TTTTTGACACAAAATAAAATTGACCCAAATTATTGGAAGAAAAATCGAAAATTTTTTCATCGATTTCCAACTTTTGAAGAATTTCGCCTTTTTCATTCCAAATAAAGATTTTCGATTCTTTTCGTCTTGACCCCCACAAAATGCCAGTCGTCGGATCGACACGAAGGCGGGGGGGATAATCACTCACCCCCAACGACGACCCCCCGGGGTGGATGGTTTGGATTTTTTGTCCGTTTTCATTAAAACAAACAATTTTTTGAAAATTCAATTCACAAGCAAAAATTTTTTTGTTCATTTGACAAAAAGAAAAAAATCGATTTTCTTTTGTTTCAAATGATTTTTGAATTTTTAAAAATGGCGCCTGTTTTTTTAGCGCCAAAAAGAAAATTCTTCCTCCCGCCCCCCAACCCGACCCCCAAGGACAACAGACAAGCAAAATGTCACCCGTCATTCGACACATGTCCCGGGGGTAGAATTCCTTTCCTCCTCCCATTAAGGGACATCGGGCGACCATTTCGCCAGAATCACTGTTGAATTCGAGGATCGATTGGCTTTTCCAATCGCCAACAAAGACGCGATTGTCTTCGTCGCCGGCGACCATCGATGTAATACGCAGCGGGTTCGATCCTTGCAGACGGCATTCACTTTCTATCTGCAAAGGCCCGGATGTCTCTGCCTCCCACACGATTATTTCTTTCTTCAGTGACTCTAGGGAATTGCGGCACCATTTCGGAAAGGTCACCAACCAACGTCCTTTCTCTTGAGGAGCAAACGATTGACGGAGCCGCGTATAAAGCTCCGCTCCCGTCAACCTCAGTCCACAGACGACGTCCCCATCGTCGGCGCCGTCCGTCAACAAATGGCGCACGGTGTGGCGCCAGATCGTCACCTTCTTTAAAAGGTCTTCTCTCTCTTTGAGGGAACGGCGCCATTTTCTCTTCAGTTCGGACGCCGTCGCTCTCATATCGTCGCACAGCTTTCCCAACTTAAGCTGTGTCTCTTCAACGAAACTCTCGAATTCCTCCCACGCTTTGGTGCATTCCGTGTCGCAATCCATTGACATTTGGTCAATGGATTCCCTCGTCAGATCGTTGGTCGCCCGGATGTAGATTTCGAAATCTCGGAGTTGCCGCTCCAGGGTGGGGCCGCCTTCCTCCTTCCCCTTCGACGCCTCCTCCCTCACCGACAGCGGACGAGGCGGACACTGGGGGGAGGCGGTCACGTGCTCTTGGTAACATGCGTCACACAGGCAGACGTTGCACCGATTGCAGTAGGCGTCCTTCGATTTGCGGTGCCGTCGACAGTCGTCCGTCGTGATGACCCGGATGGCGTCCTCCCTCGATTTGCCGGACAAGTCTTCCCACTGGTGATTAGATTCCAATCTCCTGTGAATCCTGTTACAGTTCTGGCACAAGAGTTTCTCGCAATGCTTGCACCAAATCTCTCCGGACGATTCCTTGCCGTCTTCAAAGCACCAGTCGCACCTCCATTTGTTGGATTCCAGCTGACGGCACCACAATGTCTTCACCAGAAATGGTGCCAGTCTCAAATCGTCACCGCTGACAGGCTGGTGGCACTGGGGACACGGGCCGTTTCCTTCCCGAATCATCTCCACACATGACTGGCAGAAGGAATGAAGACATTGTAATGTCTTTGATGCCATGTCCAACATTTGGTCGCATTTCGAGCATTGGAATAATTCTTCGTCATTCACATTCGACGCCATTTTGAAAATTTCTTCCCAAAATAAAAAATCAAATCTGAAAAGAAAGAAAAAAAAAAAAAAAAGGTCAAAAGGTCAAAATCAGAAAAAGAGGAAAAAAAAAAAAAAAAAGAAAGAAAAATTCATTTATAAAAACCGGACGAAAAATGACCCGACATTTCGAGATTTTACAAGAAAAACAAATGTAAATGAAGGGGAGGAGAAGAGTTGGGCGGTGAATGAAATATTGAGAGAGTGGGCAACGGAGAGAGAGAGAGAGAGAGAGAGAGAGAGACAGAGGGAGAAGGAGAGAGAGAGAGAGAGAAGGAGAGAGAGAGAGAAGGAGAGAGAGAAAGAAGGAGAGAGACAGAGAGGGAGAAGGAGAGAGAGAGAAAAGAGACACAGAAGGAGAAGGAAAGAGAGAAGGAGAGAGAGGCAGAGAGTGAAGGAGAGAGAGAGAGACAGAAGAAGGAGAGAGAGAGAGGGAGAGAAAGAGAGAGAAAGGGAGAAGCAGAGAGAGAGAAGGAGACAGAGGGAGAAGGAGAGAGAGAGAAGGAGAGAGAGAGAGAGGGAGAAGGAGAGAGAGACAGAGAGGGAGAAGGAGAGAGAGAGAGAAGGAGAGAGAGAGAGGGAGAAGGAGAGAGAGAGAAAGAGAGAAACAGAGGGGAAAGGAGAGAGAGAAGGAGAAAATAAAAGGGAGAAGGAGAGAGAGAGAGAGAGAGAGACAGAGGGAGAAGGAAAGAGAGAAGGAGAGAGAGGGAGAAGGAGAGAGAGAGGGAGGGAGAAGGATAGAGAGAAAGAAGGAGAGAGAGACAGAGGGAGAAGGTGAGAGAGAGAGGGAGAAGGAGAGAGAGAGACAGAGGGAGAAGGAGAGAGAGGGAGAAGGAGAGAGAGAGAGAGAGAGAGAGAGAGAGAGAGAGAGAGAGAGAGAGAGACAGAGGGAGAGAGAGAGAGAGAGAGGAGAGAGAGAAGGAGAGAGAGAGGAGAGAGAGAGAGAGGAGAAGAGAGAGAGAGACGGAGAGAGAGAGAGACAGAGGGAGAAGCAGAGAGAGAGAGAGAGAGGGAGGGAGAAAAGGGAAGAATAAAACGTTTTTCTCCCAATATGAATTCGGTTAAAAAAATCAAAAAAAAAGAAAACAATCCAAATTTCTTGTAGTTTTCATGCGTTGGTTTGAGGGGCTGTGACGTCATAGGGTCAGAAGTGATTTCATTGGACGAGAATTACCACACCCTACCAAGGCAGAAGGGCGTTACATGCAATAACAAGGGAGGGAAAATGGGAAAGATATAAGTGAAGGGGAGGAATGAGGAAAAAGAAAGAAAAGAAAGTGTTGTATGAAAGAGAGAGAGGGGGGGTAAGTCTTTTTTTTATCTTTTAAATAAACAGATAGAGAGATAGGGATGGAAAATAGGGAAGGGGAGTAATGAGCAATAAGAGAGAGAGAGAGAAAGTGTTGCATGAAAGAGAGAGAGAGAGGGGGGAAGGAGAAGGGCGTTTTTCCATTTCTTTTAAATAAACACAGACACATATGAAAAGGACTGAGATAGATAGATAGATAGATAGATAGATAGATAGATAGATAGATAGATAGATAGATAGATAGATGAAAAGGATAGATAGATAGATAGATAGATAGATAGATAGATAGATAGATAGATAGATATGAAAAGATCTATCTCAGTCGAGATAGATAGATAGATAGATAGATAGATAGATAGATAGATAGATAGAAAGAGAGAAGGTACCTCCAATAATTCGCTGAAAAAATGAATAGAAAAGAAGAAATTATTTTTTTAATTTTAATTAATTTCATAATTTTTCTCGAATTTCAAATCCGCTCCAAAATGATTTTTCGAAAGAAAAGAAATGAAAGAAGCAGACGATAAATGATAATCGATATTTTCAATCATTTATTGGAAAAACTTTATCCGAAATCTTAACTAAAAACGCATTTCTTTTCCAACAAAATCCGAAAAAGACATTTTTTTTTGTAATTCTATGAATTTAAAAAGAAATAAAATTGTTACTAAAAAGTTTTTTCTCTGTGTTTTGGGGGTGAAAAAAAAGGGTGTGGCAGGGAAACATCAAATAAAAAAAGTAAAACGAAGCATTTCTCTTTGGATTTATGAAAATATTTCGGTAAAATTCGATTATTTGGAAATCGATAGGAAAATTCTGACTTACAATTGATTCCGTTCCGATTTCACTTCAACTGAAATTAGTTTTTGTTTTATTTTTCCTCAAAAGACAAAAGAGCAAAAAAAAAAATGACGTCTTCTTCGTGTCGCTTTTCGCCAAGTGAGGACAGCGGGAAGGCGAGATTTATTTTGTAAAAAATACAAAATTGTGGCACAAGGCCAAAAAAAGGGGGGGGGTAAGGCTGGTCTTCACTAACTATCTTATACCTAGCTAATTTGATTCACGACCCATTCAGACATTACAATTTACTCATTCACCATAAGAACTCGTCCGTCACCAATCGATCCTCAATGCACCATAATACCACATCCACTCTAGGGAGACCTACAAAACGCACCCCGTGTCATAATGATCCTAACACATATGTACAAAAATTCTAAGATGAAAAAATGAGATGGGGGTGGGATGTGAACCCAATAACAAACTAAAATATTAACATAAATGAAAATAAAACGTTAACTGATGTTAGTAGGGCCCGTCTAACCCTCAAAATGCAGGGAGACCACTGTATTCTGCCCATTGGAACAAAATCAAGCAGCTCTCTCGCTAAGGGAGTGGGAAAGGTGATAAAAAAAATCATACGGGCATGGGGAAGTATAAAGCTGACCCAGTCGAGATAGAAAGTGGGGGGTCAAAAAACAAACTGGGGAGGTTGGGAATCTCAGGCTGGATCATAACTAAAGATGTGGCCGGGGGCAGGCCGGGAACAACACTTACTCGCATTAACTAGGTACACCAAAGCTTGTCAGACCTAACCAAGGGGAGGGCACCACAGGAAGCCACCCCGATGCAGCGTAGGCTTGACCTAAAACAGAAAATCAAGGCTAGCCCCGTTCACACGAACCAAGCTCGCCTCAGTCACCCACCTTTCGCTGAAGACTGTCGAATGCAAGCGTTTTCTATCAGTTCTAATCTTCATCTTGAGCTGATGCTCAAAGAATCGGATCAGATCCTGATGAGAAAGACGGATACCTCGCAAGACTTCCTCCTCTCGCGTCGTCCATATCACCATTCGGGCCGTGGCTAGCAGCATGAGAAACACCATCCGTTTCACCCCGGAATACGGGGGCGACACATTGTCACACGCGTATGCGCGAT
>CAHIKZ030000996.1:1285000-1287500 GCA_903632075.3 Acanthosepion pharaonis | reverse complement strand
ATATATGTGTGTGTGTGTGTTCAATTTTAATTCAAATATTGAATATATATATATATATATATATATATATATATATATATATATATATATAATATAAATTCAAGATTATATATACTTATATATAAACTTTTTTCTATATTCAAGATGGTTTCAAATTAATATACATTGAAAGTTTATATATATATGAGCGTGTATAAAAAAAATTTATATATATATATTTATATACAATGTGTGTGTGTAAATTTTTTTCTACATTCAAGTTGGATCCAAATTTAAGGGACATTGCAAGATTTATATAAATATATATATATATATATATATATATATGTGTGTGTGTGTGTGTGTGTGTGTGTAAATGTATATATATATATATATATATATATATATATATATATATATATATATATATATATATATATATATATATATATATATATATATATATATATATATATATATTATTTATATATATATGCGCGGTATTATTAGAAAGAGCTCAATATTAGAGATAGAGATAACATAATATATATATATATATATATATATATATATATATATATATATATATATATATATATATATATATAAAAATTCATATATATATTAGGTTGGTGCAAAAATGTTGTTTTCTCACATATGTTTGAGCAACAAAGAACGACATTATTTTTCATTTTCACCAACCTAATATAAACTTCCAGTGTGTCTTAAATTTGAATCCATCTTGAATGTTGAAAAAAGTTTATATATATATATATATAGTTGTATGGATATGAGTTTTCAACCCAGCCATTCACGCTTTTTGCGTACATCAGTCAAACAGATTTATTTTTCAAATTTGAACCGATTTATCTTACTTTGTGTTTGATAACTAATACTATTTACTATTACAAACTAAAATACCAATTCTTTGCTCTGTCAATCTCAGTTTAATCGTCTACAATACACTAACAATCGATATTAAAAATGAAATCATTATCACAGCCATATTCACATGAAGTGACCACTTAAAGCAATCTGTGTATGTAAGATCCAGGCGGATAGAAAAAAATATATATATATACGTATACATGTTTGTCACGAAGCGTTATTTCATTTGAAGACGTTGAGGGTCAATTTGAAATATGACAAGAAGTCCAACCCAACCGTTTCCTTGTTAAGAGAATTTTGCTAAACACTCTCTCTCGACACGGAAATGAAATTCAAATGGCGTTTGTATATCTGATCGAACACATGGATATACATATCTGCGCCCAGTCCCTCATTGTTTATATATATATATATATATATATATATATATATATATGTGTGTGTGTGTGTGTGTGTGTGTGTGTGTGTGTGTGTGTGTGTAATAGGCATACATATGTATGTATGTATGCATGCAGTGATTTTCCAAGCGTAGCTTAGATGTGGCACAAGGCCAAAAGTAGGGGAGCACCATTACTCAGCCGTAATTGTTCTAGCGAGACAAGCTTGCTAACCATTTCAACGCCCCGTGGTGTGCAATATGTATGTCTGTATGTATGTATGTATGTATGTATGTGTGCGTATTATTAATGTCATCACAAAAGGGACACAGGGAAATTTTTCTCATACACTCCTATCCATACAACTAAATGCCAGCTGACAATGAGCGCTTTCCTATAAGAAAAAACACTAATTATATAATCAATATAACAGTGCTCAATGTAAATTTACTGAGTATGAATAATATAAATTTACTCTGTCCTGGACACAGTGTTCTACCTGGCTTCTGTCCTCTTGGAATTTATATATATATATATATATATATATATATATATATATATATATATATATATATATATATATATAGTATAAGTGTGCAGGTATGCAGAAAAATAGAACATGTTGGGTGCATAATCCGGAGTTCCTTAGTATTTTTTTTTTTTTTTTTTAAAGAAGACGGTGCTCCATACAGAAGTAGACCTTTAATAATAATAATAATATTTTTTGTTCCTTCGCTAATCATATTTTTAAATATATATATATATATATATATATATATATATATATATATATATATATATATATATATATATATATATATATATATATATATATACTGAACTCTGATATTATCTATCTATCTATCTAATTTTAATCTCGTGTTCCTCACATTAAACAGACCTTGTGTCACAACCTGACATTTGGATATTTGAGTAAATACAAAAAAAAAAAAAAAAAAAAAGCCTGGCGATTGTCAGATTCAAATGCAATTTTCAGTAACTTATTAATGAATGAATGTTTTTATTTACTGAATCGGTTGGTAGCAAATCAAAAATGTAATCAAACTCAGAAATAATATCTACGCAAAATAGTTAAAAAAAGTTATACAAATTTCTTGTTTAGTTTTTTTTCTGGTTAAAATGGCGGTTCGATGAGTGACAAAATGAAAGGGAAAAGTTTTTTAAAAAGCTTGATTATTTATTAAATTCATTCATTTTTTATTTAATTCGGATTAGCTTGAAATTATTATCATTTT
>CAHIKZ030000996.1:1280000-1282500 GCA_903632075.3 Acanthosepion pharaonis | reverse complement strand
CTATAATCATGGATCAAGTGACAACAAGTCTCTTTAATATCCATTAAGCCTGCTATTATTATTATTATTATTATTATTATTGTTGTTGTTGTTGTTGTTGTTGTTGTTTTGTTAATTTCATTTGATTTGATCTTTAATAAAATTATTTCTGAAGATATTGTCTTCAACTAAATAGTGAAAGAGGTAATTTCTGTTGCTTTTATTTTAGCAGATATCATTATTATTATTTTTATTTTCTTTGATTTCTGGCGTTTACACATTTCTTTCCGGGTCCCGCCCAGGGACCTAAGGTTAGAAATGGCATCATGTCACTTTCCACTGGCAAATAAAGTATTTTATATAGATAAAGCCCTTCGTAAAGTGTGGGCTGTACTTATGAGAACAATTTTTTGTATCTCCTTGAGGCATGAACTTCCAGGAATCCCTTCAACTAGTCTACTGCAATCTTTTCCAACCAGTCCTAGGGCTCCAACTACAACAGGGATTGTTGATGTTCCCATATGCCACATTTTCGAGATTTCTATTTCAAGGTCCTTGTATTTTGACAGCTTTTTGAATATCTTCAAAGATACATTGCAGTCAGCAGAGTCTGCCATATCAATAAGGAGGCATCGTTTTTGTTTGTGGTCTTTAATAACAATATCTGGCCGATTGACCTTGATTGTTATGTCAGTGTGTAATGTGTAGTCCCATAGAATTGTAACAGGTCCTATCTCCGTAACCGGGTCTGGGTGGTGTTCATACCAGTTTCTTTCAGTTTTCTTCCCGTAGAAGTTGCAGATTTTCCAGTGCAGATATTGGCCCACTCTGTCATGTCGGGTTTTATATTCAGTGGGTGTCAATATCGTGCAACCTGATAGAAGATGATCAATCGTTTCTGGATATTTATCACAGAATCTGCATTTTGGGCTGACACAATATTTTAGTATATGTGCTTGATAATTCCTAGTTAACAAGCATTGGTCCTGCGCAGCAAGGATAAAACCTTCAGTTTCCCCTTTCAACCCTGCACTGCGTAGCCACTGATGGATACGGGGTTTGTTTACGTCAGCTTGTTTGGTACGGGTAGAGTATTGGCCATGAAGCGGTTTATCTTGCCATCGCTTCTGTATCTGGTCGGTTGCATTCGTCTTTGCTGTCTTTTTTAAGTATTTTGCAGTTTCAACCGGTGTATTGTGTTGTAGTTGCATCTCTACGCCCATTTGAAACTCCATTTTGAATCTGTTGGCTTCTTTCATTACGGAGTAAAGACGCTTACTACTTTCATGTTCCATTCAGTCTTCTGTAGTTTCCAAGTATCTTTGGAGGGCAATTGTTGTAGTTTTGTAGGACAGTTCTAGTTGAACTAATCCTCTGTCTCCATCTCTGGCACATACAGACGATCAACATCAGCTTTGGGATGATGCATGCGATAGCAAGTGAGAAGCTTTCTCGTTTTGGCGTCCATTCGCTTATTTTCAGCTATTGTCCAGTTAATGACATTAAAGCTGTATTGCACCACAGGGACAGCCAATGTGTTTATGGCTGATATTCTGTTTTTTGAGTTTAGCTCAGTATTTAGTACCAGACGTACACGCCTGTAGTACTCCTTTCTTATTTTTTCCTTCATTGGGGGTGTTGTATGCCATCTCCTTCGCTAATTCCTAGGTACTTATAAGCCTCACCATGCTCCAGTTCCCTAATCTTTGTGACAAAATCTAAATCTATTAAGGGTATTTCTGTAGTTCTACCTTTCTTGAAAGTTACTTTTGCACATTTATCTAATCCGAAGTCCATACCTATGTCGTCACTGAAGTATTTTACAATATTGAGGAGGCCTTTCAACTCATTGTCGTCTTTGGCAAAGAGTTTGAGATCATCCATGTAGAGTAGGTGATTGAATATTTTCTTATTTATTTTGTAACCATAGCTACTGTTGTTCAGTTCATGTGTAAGAGGAATTAAGGATAAACAAAACAGAAGGGGTGACAGAGAGTCTCCTTGAAAGATTACACGTCGGATATTCAGACGGTTGGATATGGTGTGACTAAGGTATTGTTTGGTGTTCCACATTCCCATGCTGTACTTAAGGAAATTTAATACCACAGGGGAGACTTTGTACATTTCCAAAGTCTTAAGGATCCAAGAATGTGGAACACTATCAAAGGCTTTACGATAATCAATCCACGCTTCACTAAGCTTTCTATGTCGTCTCCTGCAATTTTCCAGGATCATTTTATTTATCAGAAGTTGATCTTTGCAGCCATATGAATCTCTTCTGCATCTCTTCTGTTCCAGCGGAAGAGTACTGTTTGTTTCGAGAAAGGAATAAGTACGGTTTGTCAGGACAGACGTGATCAACTTATACGTTATTATTATTATTATTATTATTATTATTATTATTATTATTATTATTTGTTGCTTATTTGTTTCGGTTTGTTCTTTGATAAAATTATTTCTCAAAAATTTGCTCTCAATATCAAGCGTGAAAGAGTTGGATTAGATAGATCGATAGACAGAC
>CAHIKZ030000996.1:1015000-1275000 GCA_903632075.3 Acanthosepion pharaonis | reverse complement strand
TTGGACTTTGATTAAGTCCAAAGAAGAAGGCAAAGAAAAGCAAACAAAACACAAGACCGATAATATATGTATATACAAATATATATTAATAACAAGTTACAATACATGGAAACAGTACAAAGGACGAAGTGTATGGGAATATTCTGTATGTGCGTGTCTGTGTATTGTGCTTAGCGTGTTTCCACGCTATCCCTTGTTAGCGCCTACATTTCGTGGTTGTAAGCTGAAAGCCTGATGAAAAGGAGAGATTTACCTCAAGGTGTCGGTGCACAGGCCTGAAGGAAAAAAGAGAGATCGAGGCGAAGCGAAGGGTCCGCGGCTATTTTTAGCCAGGAAAGAGAGACCCCTGGTGAAAGGCTTAATGTACTAAAGGAGGAGTTAACTCCGACAACCTATCTATCTATCTATCTATCTATCTATCTATCTATCTATCTCTTTACCTGTCTGTCTGTCGATCTATCAACCTGACCTGCTGTCTCTCTGTATATATATTTTCATTATCTATCTATCTATCTATCTATCTATCTATCTATCTATCTATCTATCTATTAAAACTGATATCTATCTCAGTGTCTATCTTTATCTGACGGAGCGTTTCAGTCAATTGCCGAGAGTCTGTTGGGACCCGATCAGACTTGTGCTGTGAAGGGCAGAACATTTCAGAGCAACCTGCATCTGATCCGCACGATCCTAGAGGGTGTAAAAGACGACGAGCAAGCCGCGCTGATCAATTTGGATCAGTCCAAGGCATTTGATAGGGTCGACCATCGGTTTCTGGCTGCTGTCCTGCAGGCCACCTGATTCCAACCCGACTTCTGCAAGTGGATTAGCCTCCTGTATCGCTCACCCAGTGCTGTGGTACAGGTGAACGGAAAGCGGTCGCGTGCTTTTGCGCTGTCTCGGTCGGTTCGTCAGGGTTGCCCACTGTCGCCCCTACTTTACGCCTCTTCGCCGGCTGAAGAACGGGGCGTGCAGTCCGGCCCTACGTGGAATTGCTGTCCCTGGTGAGGCTCGAGCCAGGGTTTCCGCGTACGCCGATGACATATCTATTTTCGTGTCGTGCCACAGCGACATTGAGGTGGTACAGAAGGCGCTTGAACGGTACGAAAAGGTCACATGGGCCAAGATTAACCGTAACATGTCTTCCGGCTTGCGATTAGGTGCCTGGAAGGGGGTCTCTCTTCCGGGGCCCTTCAGTTGGACGGACGGTCCTGTCCGCATTCTCGGAGTGTAGTTTGGACCCGACTTCCAGATGGAGAAAAATTGGTCAGAAATACAGGCAAAGTTCGGAGCGTCGGTCCGGACTTGGCTCCGAAGGAGGTTGTCCTTGAAGGGTAGAGCGGAGGCGTGTGCCACTTACGTCTTTCCTCTCGTCCTTTACAGCTTGGCTGTACTTCTTCTTTGCAAGGACCATAGGAAGGCGATCGATCGCTTGTTGTCCACCCTCTTGTGGGGTGGGCGCAAGCAGAAGGTCCGTAAAGAAGCTTGTGTCCAACGTACGTGTCATGGGGGGGCTGGGATTGCCGCACGTGGTGAGTCATCGACACGCCTCGAGATTGGCCTTCCTACGCCGCGTTTTGATAGAGGATTCGATTTTGGTGGGGAGTGTTAGGGACGCCTTCCCTAGCCTTACTATCACTCCTCCCATTTCCTGGGCTAAGCGCCGTCGTAGGTCCGGGAAATTGTCGACTTTTCTCAACGAGTGTCGAGCGACCTTTCACGGGGTCTTTTATCGTTTCCTCGGTCCGGTGGACGTGACCTTTCACGTCCTCGTCAGGTCGAATTACCTCAGTAACACTGAGTTTTCTCTTACCTGGCGATTGATCCGCAACGTGCTATCTCTCAATGACATGGCCTTCAGATGGGGCTGGGCGGATTTGCCCGACTATTACCGGTGTGACCTTGGTTTAGAAGAAACGGCTTTGCATGCCTTCTACCATTGTCCTCAGGTACGCACTTTCTGGGAATATGTCGGTGAGCTGACGGCTCGTATCGCTCCCGATAAGCTTGTACTCATCGATCTCGCATACGCGTGCGACAATGTGTCGCCCCCGTATTCTGGGGTGAAACGAATGGTGTTTCTAACGTTGCTAGCCGTGGCAAGAATGTTGATCTGGATGACGCGAAAGGAGGGGACCTTGCGACGGGAACGCTATTCTCATCAGGTTCTGATCTTCACTTTCAGCTGAAGCTGAAAGTGACGATCAGAACTGATAGAAAGCGTTTGGTGTCGACAGATTTCAACGAAAGATGGGTAAAAGTAGCGAGTTTGGTTCGAGTGAAAGGGGCTATCCTTGAGTTCCTTTTTTAAGTCCCCTCTCGTCACAACGGGGCGGTTTCCTGCAAATCCCCCTCCCCCCTCGTTAAGGTAGATCCCCATTTTTGTTCCTGGCCTGTTCCCGACGCTTTATGAGCCAAGTTGAGATTCCCAAACGCCCCAGTTTGTTTTCGGCCGCCTTTTTATCTCGACTGGTTCAGTCTTTGACTTCCTCATGCCCTACATTTATTTTTCACCCCCCCCCTTCCGTTAGAGAGTTAGCTTCTTGATTCTGTCTGATGACAGAATACAGCGGCAACTCTGATTTTGTGGGGTGGGCGGGCCCAGCTAACATTAATTATTTTCTGTTACTTTCTGTTTTATATATAATTTTTATATCGGGATTCAGAACCTTCCCCAACATTTCACATCATCGTCAGATTTATATATATACATATATATACATATATATATATATACATATATATATATATTATGAACCTTTGTACATAAGAGATTTTATAACATGGGGTTTAATTTTTAGGGTCCCGTTGTGAATGTGGTATTGTGTTATATGTCGGGGTAAAAGGTGAAGGGTGAATTCTTTTGGTGAATGGGTTTTTTGTATTAAATGAATGGGTCGTGAATCGGGTTAGCTAGGTATAGGGTAGGTAAGGATGACCAACCTCAAACCCAACCCCCACTTCAAGGCCATATGCCACAATTATTGTATTTTGCAATAATAAATAGAATCTATCTATCTATCTATCTATCGCAGTCCTTTTAATATCTATCTATCTATCTATCTATCAATCTATATATCTATTTGAGTCCTTTTAATATCTCTCTGCCTATCTATCTATATATCTATCTATCTAAGACCTTTTAATATCTATCTATCTATCTATCTATCGCAGTCCTTTAAATATCTATGTGTCTATCTATCTATCTATCTATATCTATCTGAGTCCTTTTAATATCTGTCTATCTGAATATCTATCATTCTATCTATTTAAGTCCGTGTAATATCTATCTATCTATCTATCTATCTATCTATCTATCTATCTCAGTCCTTTTAATATCTATCTATCTATCTATCTATCTATCTATCTATCTATCTCTCAGTCCTTTTAATATCTGTCTGTGTCTAATCTATTTCATCTATCTATCTCATTTTCTCTGTCTGTCTATCTATCTATCTATCTGATTCCTTTTAATATCTATCTATCTATCTATCTATCTATCTATCTATCTATCTATCTATCTATCTATCTATCTATATATCTATCTGTCCTTTTAATATCTATCTATCTATCTATCTATCTATCTATCTATCTTTATATCTATCAGTCTATCTATCTATCTCCTTATCTATATATCTATCTATCTATCTATCTATATCTATCTATCTATCTATCTTTTAATATCTATCTGTCTATCTATCTATCTATCCTATATATCTATCTATCTATCTGTCTTTTATCTATTTATCTATATCTATCTATCATCTTTTAATATCTATCTATCTATCTATCTATCTATCTATTTTAATATCTATCTATCTATCTATCTATCTATCTATCTATCTATTTTATCTATATCTATCTATCTATCTATCTATCTATATCTCTATCTATCTCCTCTTTTATATATCTCTATCTATCTATGTCAATCCTAATATCTATCCCTTTTTGTCTCTTTGTAATAACTTTCTGTCTATCTATCTATTTATGTATCTCAGTCTTTTTAATATCTATCTATCTATCTATCTATCTATCTCATCTATCTATCTAACTATCTTTTTATATCTGTCTATCTATTTATCTATCTGATTAATTTTAATATCTATCTATCTATCTATATGTGTCCTTTTAATATCTATCTCAGTCCTTTTAATATATATATATATATGTCTATCTTTCTGTCGCAGTCCTTCTAATATGTATCTATCTGTCTGTCTATCTATCTGTGTCTTTTATCTATCTATCTATCTATCTATCTCTTTCTATCTATCTATCTATCTATCTCATCTCAGTCCTTTTTTTTTCTATCTATCTATCTATCTATCTATCTATCTATCTATCTATCTATCAATCTATATTTTTAATATCTGTCTGTCTACCTATCTATCTGTGTCCATTTAATATCTATCTATCTATCTATCTATCTATCTATCTATCTTCTATTCTATCTATCTATCTGATCTATCTATCTGCCTATTTAATATCTATCTGAGATCTATCTATCTCTCATTTTTAATATCTATCTACCTAACTATCTATCTATTTATCTAATTGAGACTTTTAATATCTATCTATCTATCTATCTATCTATCTATCTATCTATCTATCTATCCGTCATTTTAATATCTATCCTTCTATATATCTATCTCAGTCCATTTAACAGCTATCTCTCTATCACTCTATCTATCTGATTCCTTTTAATATCTATCTCTCTATCAATCAATCTCTTATCTATCTCAGTCATTTTAATATTTGTCTATCTATCTATCTATCTATATAAATCCTTTTAATATCTATCCATCTATCAATCTATCTATCTGAGTCCTTTTAATATATATCTATCTGTCTGACTATCTATCTCTCTACCTTTCTATCTGAGTCCTTTTAATAACTATCTGTCTATCCATCCATCGTTCTATCTCTCTCAGTCCATTAAATATCTGTCTATCTATCTATCTATCTGCATTAGTCCTTTTGATATCTATCTATCTATCTATCTATCTATCTATCTATCTATCTATCTATCTTAGTGCTTTTAATATCTATCTATCTGTCTATCTCCCTATCTACTTAAGTCTTTTTAATTACTATCCGTCTGTCTATCTATCTATCTCCATCATTTTTTTATATCTATCTATCTATCTATCTATCTATCTCAATCCTTTTAATATCTATCTATCTATCTATCTATCTATCTATCTATCTATCTATCTATCTATCTATCTATCTATCTATCTATCTCCATCCTTTTAATATCTATCTATCTATCTATCTATCTATCTATCTATCTATCTAAATCCTTTTAATATCTATCTATCTATCTATCTATCTATTTCTCTCATTTTAATATCTATCTATCTATCTATCTATCTATCTATCTATCTATCTATCTATCTATCTATCTATCTATCTATCTATCTATCTCTTCTTCCTTTTTAATATCTATCTCTAGTCTATCTATCTATCTATCTATCTATCTATCTATCTATCTATCTATCTATCTATCTATCTATCTCTATCCTTTTAATATCTATCTATCTATCTTTTATATCTATCTATCTATATATCTATCTCAGTCCTTTTCATATCTATCTATCTATCTATCTATTTTAATATCTATCTATCTCATCCATTTTAATCTGTCCGTCTATGTATCTATCTATCTGATTCCTTTTAATATCTATCTATCTATCTCAGTCCTTTTAATATCTGTCTATCTATATATCTGTCCTTTTAATATCTATCTATCTATCTACTTATCTATCTATCTCAGTCCTTTTAATATCTATCTATCTATCTTTATATCTAACTATCTATCTATCAGTCCTTTTAATATATATCTGTCTATCTATGTCAATCCTAATATCTATCTTTGTCTCCTTGTATCTATAATCTTCTATATATATATCTATCTATTTATCTCTCATCTCTTTCTATTTTATCTATCATCTATCTATCTATCTATCTATCTATCTATCTACTTTTAATATCTGTCTATCTATCTATCTATCTGATTAATTTTAATATCTATCTATCTATCTATCTATCTATATGTGTCCTTTTAATATCTATCTCAGTCCTTTTAATATATATATATGTCTGTCTATCTTTCTGTCGCAGTCCTTCTAATATGTATCTATCTGTCTATCTATCTATCTCATCTATCTATCTTTTTAATATCTATCTATCTATCTATCTATCTATCTATCTATCTATCTCAGTATTTCCTTTTTTCTATCTATCTATCTATCTATCTATCTATCTATCTATCTATCTATCTATTTTAATATCTGTCTATCTATCCTTTTAATATCTATCTGTGTCCATTTTTAATATATATCTATCTATCTATCATATCTATCTATCTGAGTTCATTTATCTATCTATCTGCCTATCTATCTATATCTATCTCATCATTTCAATATCTATCTATCCTATCTATCTATCTATTTATCTATCTGAGATCTTTTATATCTATCTATCTATCTATCTCTCTATCTCTCTCTATCTATCTATCTATCTATCTATCTATCTATTTCCTCTATCTTAATATCTATCTATCTATCTATCTATCTATCTATCTTTTAATATCTATCTATCTGTCTATCTATCTACTTAAGTCTTTTTAATTACTATCCGTCTGTCTATCTAACTGTCTCCATCATTTTAATATCTATCTATCTATCTATCTATCTATCTATCTATCTATCTATCTATCTATCTATCTATCTATCTATCTCAGTCCTTTTAATATCTGTCTATCGATATATCTGTCCCTTTAATAACTATCTATCTATCTATCTATCTATCCCTTTTAATATCTATCTATCTTTATATCTAACTATCTATCTATCAGTCCTTTTAATATATATCTCTCTATCTATCTATCTCAATCCTAATATCTATCTTTTTCTATCTGTAATATCTATCTATCTATCTATCTATTTATCTATCTCAGTCTTTTTTCTATCTTATCTATCTATCTATCTATCTCTATCTATCTATCTATCTATCTATCTATCTATTTTCTATCTATCTATCTATCTATCTATCTATCTATCATTATCTTAATATCTATCTATCTATCTATCTATATATGTCCTTTTAATATCTATCTATCTATCTCCTTTTATATATATATATCTCTGTCTATCTTCCTTCTATCTATCAGTCCTTTTTATAAATATCTATCTATCTATCTATCTATCTATCTATCTATCTATCTATCTATCTATATCTATCTATCTATCTATCTTAGTCCTTTTTCTATCTATCTATCTATCCTCTTTATCTTTTTAATATCTATCTATCTATCTATCTATCTTAATCTCTATCTATCTATCTATCTATCTATCTATCTATCTATCTATCTATCTATCCTATTTATCTATTATTTATCTGTCTATCTATCTATCTGAGATTTTCTAATATCTATCTACCTAATCTATCTATCTATCTATCGCAGTTCTTTTAATATCTATCTATCTATCTATCTCAGTCATTTTAATATCTGTCTATCTATCTATCTGAATCCTTTTAATATCTCTATATCTATCTATCTCAGTCCTTATAATATATATCTGACTCTGTATCTTTCTATCGCAGTCCTTTTAATATCTATCTGTCTATCTATCTCAGTGCTTTTAATATCTGTATGTCTCTCTATCTATCTATGTATCTCAGTCCTTTTAATATATATCTGTCTATGTATCTATCTCCCTTATTTTTTATCTATCTATCTATCTATCTATCTATCTATCTATCTATCTATCTATCTATCTATCTATCTATCTATCTATCTATCTCAGTCCTTTTAATATACATCTGTCTATCCATCTATGTCAATCCTAATATATATATCTCTGTCTTCTTTTAATATCTATCTATGTATCTATTTATGTATCTCAGTCCTTTTAATATCTATCAGTCTCTCTCTCTATCTATTGGAGTACACTTATTATCTATCTATCTTTCTAGTACTTTTAATATATATATATATATATATATATATATATATATATATATCTATGTCAGTCTTTTGATATCTATCTATCTATTTCCGTCATTTTAATATCTATCTATCTATCTGATTCCTTTTAATATCTATCTATCTATCTATCTATTTGAGTTTTTTAATATCTATATGTCTGTCTATGTATCTATCTATCTGACTCCTTTAAATATCTATCTGTCTATATATCTATCTACGTCTTTCTAATATGTATCTATCTATCGATCGAGCGATCTATCTCAGTCCTTTTAAGATCTATCTATCTCTCTATCAATCCATGTCCTTTGCATATCTATCTGTCTATCTATCTATCTCCCTAAGTCCTTTTCATATCTATCTGTCTATCTATATATCCATCTAACTCATTTTCACATCTATCTATCTATCTATCTATCCCTTTCATATCTATCTAAGTCCTTTTTTCTTTGTATCTATCTTTCTATCAATCTATCTATCTATCTCAGTCCTTTTAATAGATTTCTGTGTCTATCTATCTATCTATCTATCTATCTATCTATCTATCTATCTATCTATCTATCTATCTATCTCACTCCTTGTAATATCTGTCTTTCTATCTATCTGAGTCCTTTTGATTTCTATCTATCTATCTATCTATCTATTTATATATCTATCTATCTATCTATCTATCTATCTATCTATCTATTTCAGTCCTTTTAATATATATCTGTCTATCTATGTGTCTATCGCAGTCCTTTTAATATCTATCTATCTATCTTTCTATCTATCTATCTATCTATCTATCTATCTATATATATATATATATATATATATATATATATATATATATATATATATATATATTTGGTTGGATAGATGTGAGTTTGTGACCCTGGGTTTCACGCTTTAGCGATCGTCAGACAAACTATCTTAGCTCTATCTCTGATATTGAGCGCTTTGTAATAAGTACCGCGCATATAATATATAAATAATTATACATATATATATTTATTTATATTTATATACACTTTTCACACACACACACACACACACACACACATATATATATATATATATATATATATATATATATATATATATATATATATATATATATATATCTATCTATCTATCTATCTCAGTACTTTTTTAATATCGCTCTGTGTATCTATCAATCTCTGTCCTTTTAATATCTATATGTCTGTCTATTAGTCCTTTTAATATGTATCTGTCTATCTATCTGTGTCCTTTTAATATCTATCTATCTATCTATCTATCTATCTATCTATCTATCTATCTAAGTCCTTTTCATATCTATCTATCTGTTTGTCTATCTGTCTATTTACCTAACGGCTATTCACATCTATCTATCTATCTATCTATATATATATATATATATATATATATATATATATATATATATATATATCTTAGTGCTTTTAATAACACCGTGTATCTATCTATCTGTCTCTGTCTATTTAATTTCTATCCGTCTATCTGTCTCCACCATTTTTATATCTATCTATCTATCTATCTATCTATCTATCTATCTATCTATCTATCTATCTATCTATCTATCTATCTCAGTCCTTTTAATATATATCCCTATCTATAAGTCCTTTTCATATCCGTCTATCTATCTATCTATCTATCTATCTATCTCAGTCCTTTTCATATCTAGCGATGTACGTGAGTACTTTTCATATCTATCTATCTCTGGTAATAATAATAATAATAATAATAATAATAATAATAATAATAATAATAATAATAAATAATAATAATAATTGTCTTGTAATAATAATGATGTTAGTAATATTGTAATATTAATAATCTCATGAGAAGATTACAAATAATCTTCTAATAATAATCCTAATAATCTTGGTTAATAACACTAATAATATTGTAATAATAATAGTAAGAATAATATTTGTAATATTTTAGTAATGATTATACTACTAATCTTGTGATAATAATAGTAATAATCTTGTACTAATGACGATACTAAAATTGTGATAATGATAATAATCTCGCAACAATATTACTAATAATCTTGCAGTTTTTTAGTAATAATGATACTAATAATATTGTAATACCAAAAATCCCGTAATTATAATAATAGACATAATCCTGAAATAATAAAGATGCTAATAATATTCCCATAATAATAAACCCGTAACAATATTACTAATAATCATGTAATAGTAACTGTAAGAATCTTGTAGTAATAATGATACTTGTAATATTATAATAATGATACTAATAATATTGCAATAATAGTAATAATGATCGCATAACAATATTAGTAATAATCTTGCAATAATAATAGTAATAATCTCGTACTGACATTGATACCAATAATATTGTAATAATAATAACAATAATGATCCCGTATCAATATTAGTAATAATTGTTTAACAATAACACTAATAATATCGTAGTAATCACGATACTAATAATATTGTAATAACGATAAAAATCTTGTAATCTGATCTTGTAATAATGATGATACTAATAATCTCATAATAATAATAATACTAATGATGTATTAATAATGATACTAATAATATTGTAATAATAATAATAATAATCTCTTGACAATATTACTTATAATATTCTAACAATAACACTAATAATCTTGTAGTAATAACGATACTATTAATATTTTAATAATAATAACCTTGCAATAATAATATTAATAATAATCTAACAATAATGATCGCGTAACAATATTAGTAATAATCTTGTAATAATGACGCTAATAATATCGTAGTGACAGTGCTACTAAATATATTGTAACAACAATAATCTGGCAATAATAATAGTAATAATCTTGTAATAATGATAATAAGCTTGAAATAATATTACTAATAATCTTGCAGTAATATTACTAATAATCTTGTGCCAATAATCCTGGTCATATGGTAATAATAATAGTAAGAATCTAGTGATAATGATACTAATAATATAATAATAATGCTGGTCATAATGATAATGATACTAATAATCTTGTAAGGATAATACTAATAATCTTGCAATAATAATAATAATGATCTTGTAATGATAATGAGAAGAATCTAGTAATAATAATATGAATAATCTTGCAACAATAATAGTAATAATACTAATAATCTTTTAATGAAAACACTAATAATATTGCAATACTAATGATACCATTAATCTTGTAATAATAATAGTAATAATCCTGTAATAATAATAATAATTTTCTATATATAGGTGTGTGTGTGTGTTTGTCTGTGTGTATACATATAAATATATATTCACTTAACTTGGCGGCACACACTCTTCATGGCCGTGATGCCGTACATGTTGGGGGTGCTTAAGGACTCGCTCGGTGCATCCGAATTCCATTTCATTTTAGATATTGTCGACCTGGGGAAGAAAGATAATGTTACATAAGAACTAGATATATACGTATGTCTGGGCGTGTGTGTGTGTGTATACATATTATATATATATATATATATATATATATATTTAGTTAGTTAGTTAAATTCCCAGATAAATTCTCAAATGACAATATATATATATATATATATATATATATATATATTTATATATATTGAATAGATGTGAGTTTGTGACCCTGGGTTTCAGGCTTTAGCGATCGTCAGACAAACTCCATTTCATTTTAGACATTGTCGACCTGGGGGAGAAGAGAATGTTATAGAAGTAAATCTCTGTGTGTGTGTGTGCGTGCGTGCGTGCGTGTGTGTTTTTACGAACGATGGCTTTCAACGAACGTGTGCATTTAACACTTCGACGGACTTACGCATTTAGCTTGTAATGCGCATTTCGGGCGTACGGCGACCAGCAACGAAGGAATTCAACGGTCTCACGTATTTGCCTTGTAATGCGCATTACGCACGTTCGGCTACGGTAAACGGTGCCTTAGACGTATTCAAATAATCTAATGTGTTTATTGAATTTTAGAAATTTTGTCTTTAAATTTACTATAGTTATCAGTCTTATTTTCTGATCATATCGTCAATAGTTTCCTGTACTTACCAAGAGAAGAAAAAAAAGAAAGCACATTTATACATTAATTAAAAAAAAACATTACAAATTTTAAAAACATTCTTGTTTGATAATTTCTATTAATAAATATAGTTTTCACTTAAAATCATCAAAACTGCAGAAATTAATAAAGAATTTTAAAAGAATTAAAACTTAATAAATTTTCCTAAAAAAAATTTATGAAAAAACAAAAACAATTCTTGAAAAAATTCATTATTCATTGAGAAATTTATTTCTTCTTAAGCTAATAACTATGCCCTTAATATATCTTATTTCTAAAAACAATTAAAAGATTTTCTAATTAACTAATTAGAGAGTTTATTGCTTTTTTTATTTAACGATTCGGAGCAAATTTTTGATAAAAAGAATTTTTGTTCAAAAATTGATAATTAAAAAAACAAAAAAAAAACAAAAACGCATACAAAACGCCGATCTAAATTTTCCAAGGATTCCTGCCTTTAACTAACGAAGATTCGGAAATTTTATGACTACCTGGTTTTAGGTTTAAAGGTCCGAGCAAGGTATATATCTAAGACGCATTACGGGCGTCCGGCGACGGCGAACGAAGGCAATCGACGGAATTACGCATTTGCATTCCAAGGCGAATTACGGCCGTCCGGCGAACGAAGGCCGGCCAACATCTGCGACGGACTTATGCACTTACATTCCAAGGCGCATTACGGGCGCCCGGCAACGGTGAACGAATTCCGGCCAACAACAACTACGACCATACCATCTGAGGCGCATTACGGCAGCCCGGCCACCGTGAACGACTCTCTCACAGCAAATTGATTCAGTGGCATTTAAAACCGATGAATGATTTACAAAGGAGGCCACATATGGAGCAAGTATGAGGATTGTGAGATGTGATCACTGTTAGATTGGCTGACCTTTCAGATCTTGCTCTCGCTTCTTGTAGATGATTCACACAAGCAGAATGAAAACCGCCGACTCCACCAAAACACGTTGATCTCCACTCTACCCGCTCCAAGGCTACGCGCTGAAGTGTGTTATATTGACTGCTGATAAGTTGCATTAAAACTGGTCTTTGTATCTTTGATATATATATATATATATATATATATATATATATATATGTAATGAATTAGGGTTAGGGTTATCTATCTCTTATATATATATATATTTCTATTACTTTCGTTCTCATCAATTCGGATACATACATACATATATATATATATATATATATAATGAATTAGGATTCCTATATTTTTGCTTGAGGATGACACGGGGCTTGATACTTTAATTCAGTTTAATTTCGATAATTAAATTGAAGTTTTCGGCCCTTGTTTTTGAAACATGAGAAGTCTTATGTAGCGAAGGAATCGTGTATATATATATATATATATATATATATATATATATATATAGATAGATAGATAGATAGATAGATAACAATACTCGTTTCGAAAACCTTCGAATTTTTGATTTTCCAATAATCAAATCAATCTCGAGGGAAAAAAAGGTTTTTAAAAAATGAAAGAGCTACAAACATGAAAGTCTGTCGAAAAAAATCGCACAGATACAGGTTTAAAGCCCAAAGAAAAAAAAACCCGATACGAATAAACAACTAACTAACAAAAGAGCTCAATACAACCGTAGAGCAGACCTAGATAAACCTAGTGAGCCAGACAAACCTACCTAGGTTTCACCTAAATGGATCGTCAGGGAAAGCCGGCTAAAGAGGCAAAGGGAAACGCATATTTATAGGCGATAGCCAAAATTATACCACGTGACCAAAGAAAGAAAAACACAACACAAAACCACCTGAGCTTAAAGATTTATTCAACAAAAAGGGGAGGAGATATTAAAATACGAACATTAAGGTGGAATGACAAATAAACGGGAAACAACGTCTAATTTAGTAACCAAGATTTTTTATGCCTACATACGTTAAGGATTTCAGTTTTGGAGTATAATAGCTGGTTAGGTTAATCATATAAAGCTATGGCTAATTTCTCCTCTGTACATAATTTACAAAATTTTTGGCCTGCTTTATATTTGGGGCATTTTTTTTAATATTTCCCATTTAAGGATGGGGTCTTTATCATTTTCATGTCTAGTTTTCCATAGGTGGATAGTGTGGTACTATGTTTAATTTTTTCGTTTTTAAAACTACTCGTGTGATTATAGTATCTTTTTTTAAATTTACCCTGAGTAGCACCTGTATGTATTTTAGGGTTAGTATCCTCCATATCCTTTTAAATTTTCACCTGGTAAACCACGCATTTTTGCTGACATTTTCCCTTTAATGGGCAGATATTTTTGTTTCTACAATTACAAGCAGGAGGATTACTGCGTGGATTATCCCTAGTTTTTTTTTTTCTTATTCAATCCATTTATTATAGTTCCTACATTAAGCATGCAACAATAACTAAGTTTTACATTGTTTTTAATGAATATTTTATGTAACTCAGTTTTTTTTGGGGGAGGGAAATGTTGCTCTAATAAGTCAAAAAATATTTTGCCAATTTTTGTTTTTACCGCTAAATTAAAAAGAGGGTTAAACCATAAAATATTTCTCTGCCTATTGTTACGTTTATTCTGAGTACTGTTGTGGTTATTTATATTAATATATTCTAATTTATTTTTATGTCCACTCTTAGATAGGGCTTCCTCATAACTTATTTTATTGGCCTCAAAAATGTCCCTATTGGAGGAATTAGTAGAAAGTCTATAACTAATGTTTTTTGGAATATGTCTTATGATATGGGCGGGGTGATTAGATTTTATGTTTAAATATTGGGGTTCCTGGTTCTCTTTTTTTATACGGGGATATTGTACCATTTTGTAAATTCAACGTAATATCTAAATAGTGATTTTCAAATTAGCTTCTATTTCGAGATTAAATCCGAATTTAAAAAAAAAAACAGTGCAGTTTTTTAGGGATAGTGTCACATTTTTGAGGGTTACTTTTATCCACTATGATTAAACCGTCGTCGCGGTACAACCCATGGTTGTTAAAGTCTATATATTCATTAAGCCTATGGAGCAGCAGGCACCCTAGTATCTCGCACACCTCTGCCCCATCATACGCTCCCATAGGGTTGTCAAAACCGTTAATATTATCTTTTTTTATCCATATAGTATTATCGTGAAATAGCAATGTTTCTACAATGTCTAATTAGATTTATTTTATCATCAGAAATTTGGATGTATTCTTTGGCTAAGCTAAGGGCTTCGTTTAGGGTTTTCTCTGAAATAGACGGGTAATATTCCTTAATATCATACCTAATGAATGAGCACTTTTTATTTTTGTTGTAATTTTCAAACCATCCTTAGTTGATTGCCATTGGTTAATATTAAGGAAAGTTCTAAGGGATTTCCATATATCCTGCAGAATTATTTTACTTATTTTACCTAATTCTGTTTTGGTAGGGTTTATGAGTCTGTATTCAGGGTTATTAATAAAATTACTTTTATGATCTTTTATGGTGATAAAGCAAGTGTTTAGGTTTATTTTTTCAACTCGATTTCCTAATTCAAATTTATTAATTAAGATACTAGCCTCATTGTTAATTTTAGTCTCTATGTCATCTGGGGCTTTTATATAATGCTTTATTACTTCTTTATGTAATATTTTTTTTGTAATTATTGGGGCTCATTTTATATAAGAATTTAGATTTATCGGCTTTTACGTAGATGTTCTTATCATTCTTTATTTCTTTTATGTTCTTAGTAATTTGCTGTTGCACATTATTATTTCTTATTTTTCTATATTTTAATTTTTTAATGATGCCGATTAACTCCGATTCGAAGTTATTGAGTTCCTTAAGACCAAAGCCCATCCCGCGTATGTTAAGCCTTAACATACGTGAGATGGACGTTGGTCTTAAATCCATAGCTCTCGTTGGTTTTGCTATTAGGTTTATTATTTAGACAAAAATATGCTCGCCACCTCATATTCATTATAAATTTTTCTATTTTTCTTAGTAAACATAACTCGTATGAGTGACGGTCAGGTGTAGGTATGTTTTTAAGTGAATAACCTATGTCTACGCGTTCCATATTAGTCGATTTAAAACAGTGCTCGATAGGATAACCTAGAGCTTTATACATATAAATATAGATAACTAGACTCGTTTCGAAAAACACTCGAATTTTTGATTTGCTAATCAAATTAATCTCGAGGGAAAAAAAGGTTTTAAAAAAAGAAAGAGCTATAAACATGAAAGTCTGTCGAAAAAAATCGCACAGATACAGGTTTGAAGCCCAAAGAAAAAACCCCGATACGAGTAAACAACTAACTAACAAAAGCGCTCAATACAACCGTAGAGTAGAGTAGAATATATATATATATATATATATATATATATATATATATATATATATATATATATATATATATATATATCCGAATTGATGAGAACGAAAGTAATATAGAAATTCTAATGATGACAGCAACCAAACCCAAACCCCACCCCTGAAAAAAATAAAACAAAATAAATAAGAACATCAAATTGGATTAAAAACAAAATGATTTATTAAGAATCGGTAAGATTATAGAAAGAAAGGAAGAAAAACAACTTCTGACAGATTTTATTCGGTGGGGGTGTCTTTTTTGCCGTAAGGTACGTCCAAATGGATATGTGTTTGAAAAAAAAACTGTTCCTTGAACTAGGATTTGCATCCCAGGTATCTGAAAGAAAGCAAAAGAAAACAGGGTTAAGTAAAGCATTGGAAAATGTTCTTACGACAGAAGCACAATGGAAATAATGATGGAAATAATCTGGCAATAATAATAGTAATAATCTCGTACTAATAGCGATAGCAATAATAAAGATTGCGTAACAACATTAGTAATAATCTTGTAAAAGTAACCCTAATAATATCGTAGTAACAATGACACTAATAATATTGCAGTAACAATAATCTGGTAACAATAACAACCTTCCGATAACAAGACTAATAATCTAGTAATAATAATGATACTAACAATATGGCAATAATAATAATCTCGTGGAAATAACGATACTAACAATATTGTAATAAAAATAGTAATGATCTCGCACCAGTAATAACCTTGTAATAACAATGCTAATAATCTGGCAATAATAATACTGATAATCTCGTACTGACAGTGATAACAACAATAATGATCGCGTAACAATATTAGTAATAATTCGTAACAATAACGCTAATAACATTGTAGTAGCAATGACACTAATAATATTGAAGTAACAATAATCTGGTAACAATAACAACAATAACCTTGCGATAACAATACTGGCGATCTCGTAATAACAACGATGCTAATAATATCGCAATAATAATAATAATAATCTCGTAACAATATTACTAACAATCTTCTAATAATAACACTAATAATCTCGTGACAATACCGATACTGACAGTATTGTAATAACAATAATAATAATCTTGCCCTAGTAATGAAACTAATAATATTGTAATAATAATGATCTCGTAACAGTATCAGTAATAAACTTGTAACAGTAATACAATCTGGCAATAATAATACTCATAATCTCGTACTAATAGCGATACCAATAGTATTGCAATAATGATAACAATAATGATCGCGTAACAACAGTAGTAACGATGACACTAATAATATTGCAGTAACAATAATCTGGTAACAATAACAAATTAGTAATAACCTTGTAACAAGCGCAAACTTCAAACTTCGATTTAAGGCATTTCTCATGCAGCTATGCCACGGGAAGTGATTTTATCTTTTTCTACGACTCAATCTACGTAGGAATCAGTAATAAAATGAGTATCAAAAAATAAAATTTAAAATCTTCATTATTTTTTTCGATACTTATACTAGCCGGGGTCTCAAAGCGCAACATTCAAACTTCAAAGCAGGTCGTGGCAAATAATTGGCCACTACATTTTGTGAGCCTTTTATGTAAGATATATCGTAAACGTACTTGCTAATGAAAATGAGGTGACGTTGTTGTCTATCGGACTTTAATGAAGACTGACTTTTAAAAGCACTGTTTATGCTCAGTCATTAAAAGCACATTTCTTCCTTCCACTAAATGTTTAAAATGTAACACCGATAAGTATGCAGCTAATAGTTCTTTGTCAAACATGGAATACTTTTATTGAGTTTGTGATAATTTTTTGAAAAGGATCCAATAAGAATAGGTTGATTCATAATCATTTGTTGAAGTGCTGCTCCAACCACATAATTGGAATATCTGTCATTAGCTGATAGTAAGTAACTTTCAAGTCGGGGAAAGCAAAAACGTTTGCAATTGTTAAACAATCCTTTATATTTTCAAAAGATTTAATTTCTTCTTTAGTAAGCGTTATTATTTGAAATGTTTGTTCAATACGCATTCGTTCTGTCAGCGGTAATATTATATTGCTGAAAATTTAATACAAGTTTTCTATAGAAATTCGCCATTCCGATAAATGTACATAGCGATTTAGAATTGTTTGATTGAGGAAATTGTGTTAGTTCGTCAAGATTTTTAGTTATAGATTTAAGTCCATCAGCTGAGATGTGAAATCTTAGAAACTCGAGCTCGCTGACGGTAAATGTACACTTCGAAAGAGAGATTTTAAAGTCATTTTCGTTGAGTTTCTGTAATATTTCCTCAGGGTGTTTAGAATGATTATATTCGTCATCCAAGAAGATAAGAATATAAGTGAACGTACATTTGACGTCACAAAAAATACTATTCATCATTCTTTGGAAGGTACTGGATGCATTTCGCAAGCCGAAAGGCATATAATTGTACTTGTATAATCCGAAAGGTGTGGTCATCGCTGTTTTACATATGTCATCGGGGTGTACTGGTATTTAGTGATATGCCGATGACAGATCGATTTTTGAGAACATTTTTTTGTTATGCAATTTAGACGACAGGGATTTTATATTTGGAATCGGGTAGCGATCAGGTTTTGTTATGGAATTCATTAATCTATAATCAAATACGGGTCGGTAAGTTCCATTATGTTTAGGTACCATATGTAAGGTTGTACTCCATTCCAATTTGGAAGTGAAAATTATTCCAGTTTTCTGAAGTTTCCGATATTCCTTAATCGCTAGGTCGTATTTTTGTGGAGATGATTGTCTGGCCTTTGAGAAAGAAGGAGGATTGCTTCCAGTTTCAATTCTGTGAAATACCTTGGGTTTGGTAGTGTTGAGATCTCGATGTGGCGAGATTAAATTTGGATATTTCTTTGATATTTTTTACTGTTTTACTGTCTGTAGGATTGTCTGGATAAACATCAATGTTCATAATCCTAGACGATGGTTGTACTTTAGAATGTCTACTTGTTTTATCGATTAACTTACTATTGGTGCAATCAACCAATAGTACAAAGTGACTCAAGAAATATTCTAGGAGAGGTTTGGTCGTTTCTGCAACGAGAAATGTCCCTTCTGAGGTTATTCAATTCTAATGTGATTACAGTTTAACCGGCACATTCAATTTCTATTCCGTTGGCTGCTACTATAGAAATGTTGGTCGAGTAAAAAAAGAACTGTTTTGGTATTACTGATGCAGCATCTCTTGTTTCTACAACAAAATTCACGTTACTAGCCCCTAAACGTGTGGCTACTTCAAAAAGCGGCGTTGTGTTTGCACATTTTGTTTGTTAGGCTGTAGTGGATCTAAAAAGGCTGCGTGAATATTTAAGATTGTGCTGTAAATGAAATATGCAATATTCACAAACATAAATTATTAAAAAAATGGCCAAATGGTCACGATATTCAATCATGACAAAAATATATGTTTGAAACAAAAGATTAAATTTTATATACACAATTGTTTGTAATGATGTGTTCAAAGGTATATTTCAGAGAAAATGTTCTTTGCTGTTTCGGAAAAGTTCAGTGTCTAAAAAGCTGTCTGCTTTTTTTGATTAAAAAGGTTGAATTTAACTTAGACAAAAGATTTTTCTATTAAAGATCTTAAGTGAAAAAGTTTGTTGTGTAAATTTTTCTACTCTCTCATAAAGGAAGTTTGTTTCTTTGGCGGCACATAATTCCAGTGTGTATCTTTCGCGTGTGTGAGTCTCAAAGGCGACGCAAATTAGTTTGCTATTTTGACACTTCAAAGACAGAATTTTGCCGCATTATTTTTAACGAATTTTCCACTGACTCATCTGGAACAATCCACGAACTACTTTTCGAACTCTTTGAACAAAATTTCTTATATACATTGATTCACAAATCCTTACAAAAAATAAGAAATACGAACTACGAACATAAACACGAACAACGTTCCAAGGCAGACAACTTTCGCAAACTTATTCAAAACTCTAAAATCTAATAATTACGAACTTTCATACACAAACACGAAAACAACAAATATAAGACACAGACATCAAACATTTCAGCAACAAATACAATTAACACGCATCATTCCAAATTTTACTTCAAGTTGTAAAGGGTTTAATTGTATATAAATGCTTTATTTGTTTGATATATATATGTCTCGTTTTTTAATCATTGAAATCTTATGTTTGTTGTATATTTTGTTTGGGACGAGGTTCAGACACGCAACCGATACTTACGAAAAAAAGCCTTCTGAGAAATTAAATGAATCTAAAGTCCCAACAAAAATGGTTACCTTCCGACGAGTGAACACGCAAAATACAATTGATAACCCCTGACCTGTTGGACAAAAAATGGTGATCTTCCGACGAGTGAACATACAAAATGGACGAATCTCAGAACAACAAAATTTGATAAACTGATGTTCAAAATGCAAATACACCATTGGAAACGTGTAAACCAAAACCTAATAACAAATGTACGAAATATTGTTGGAACCAGACGTGGGCAACAATAAAAATTAGCAAACAACATCTAAAAAAAAAAAAAAAAAAAAACTGGATTAAATTTATACACTAAGAAATCAAACCAACAAAATTTAACGAATACAGAATCTCAAACTGGCAGAACCGATAGTTGTTGACAAAAATATAATAATTTAACACAAATGTAAAACACCAGCTCGACGCGATAATCAGCACGAATTAAGAACAGTCGAAATTGCCGCAGTCGGCGAAGTTCTGAGGCAGCTGCCGAAGTGGCTGATATACTAACTGCAGTTCCACATGAAAAGCCATACTAAAAAAAAAGAAGCGATATTAAATAGATCAGGCTATTCGGAGGAAAAGAAAAAAAATGAACAACCGAAGATGCCAAGCCATTTTGTTACTCCGAAGGATGCAGCAGTTATTGGGCGAAAATGACATATCGACCACTGTTTTCAAACAAATGTTGGACAAGCTACAGAGGTTGTCAAATACTATTTAAATTAGCAGGCGATGTAGACATCCAGAAATTGACAGACAAAATAACAGACACAGCTCCAGTTAAACACATATCCGCAACGAACACACGAGATGGCCTCATGCCAGACATAGATCAACAAATCCAAAAGTTATCAACAGATTTGCAAAATATATCTATACAGCTGCGCGGAACTACAAAATGCCATGTAAGCAGACATGATAGTTATTATATATAGCAAAAATAAACAACGCTGGAGATCAAATTCTCGACACAGATATAAACGACAACGAAACGAATACCAAAATGAAAAAATGTTGGTATCATGAAACTTTTGGCGCGCAAGCTGCTGGCGCACAACCATGTGCTTATAAGAAATCACCAACCGCCAAAACAACAGGAAACGGATATCCTGGCACCCAGTAGAGACGCTGGATGCCAGGCAACTCAAACAAACCGTCTCTTCTATATTTATGATAAATCCAGCGGACTAAACTTTTGGTGGACACCGGTGCCCAAATCAGTGTTATACCACAGAAGAGGTGCAGCAAAACAACTTCTGATAAAAACACAACATTTAAACTACAAGCCGCGAATGGCACGCCTATTGCCACCTATGGTGAAAAGACCTCTAACTTTAGATATAGGTCTAAGACGAGATCTAACGTGGACATTCATAATAGCTGATGTTTCAATGCCAATCCTGGAGCGGACTTCCTAACTCATTATGCATTGTCAGTAGAACTTGCATCCCGGACACCAACCGACACAAATACGAATATAAAAACGTTGTGGTTTTACCTCGAAACATTCAACGATTGGACCGACGAATATTATACCTACAGCTAATGGCTACGATGAAATAATACGTCAGTACCAGACACTGTTAACACCGTCGTCACAAAATGAACCCGTTAGACATCGTACTAAGCACCCAATTAAAACAACTGGTTCCCCAGTTTATTCACAACCACGTAGACTTCATCCCGCCAAATTGAAGATCGCAAGAGATGAGTTCGACAACATACCAGACTTAGAATTATACGTCCTTCAAAAAGTCCTTATGCCAGCCCTCTACATATGGTCACGAAAGCAGATTCGACCAGTTGGCGTCCATGCGGAGATTATAGGTTACTGAATGCCCAAACCATTCCGACAAATACCCTATTCCGCACATAAAAGATTTTGCGCTGTCATTAGAAGGTGCTACAGTCTTCACTAAGCTAGACCTCAAAAAGGCTTACTACCAGATACCAATTGAGGAAGACGACATACAAAAAGACTGCGATCACCACTCCATTCGGACTATTTGAATTCACAAGAATGCCATTTGGTTTACGAAACGCCGCACAGACATTCCAAAGGTTAATAGACGAGGTGTTACGTGGTATGCCGTACATACGCGTATATTGACGATGTTTTAATTGCAAGTAAATCACATGTTGAACACAAGGAACATTTGCATGCAGTTCTAAAACGTTTACAAAAATTATGGTTTAAAATTAAACATTGACAAATGTATATTTGCGGTACCACAGCTAAACTTCCTTGGACATGTCATAAATCAACAAGGATTGTCGCCCTTGGATCACAAGATCTAAGCAATAACAAATTATCCCACACCTTCCACAATTAAGCAATTACGAAGATTCTTAGGAATGATAAAACTACTACCGACAATTCATACCGAACTGTGCATCTATACCTTTGCCGTTAACAAACATGCTGTCGCAACGAAAAAAGAAGAACCCGCAAATCGTACTATCCAAAAGACGAGTTAAAATCTTTTAACGATGCAAAGAACGCACTGCAAAAAAATGCACAAAATTGTCATACATCAATAATCATCCGAAAACTCTAAACTAACACTACAACAGACGCATCAGCTGACACAATTGACGCAGTATTACACCAGATTATGAACGATGTGTTGAAACCACTATCATTTTTCTCGATAAAGTTAAACACTACCCAGAGGAAATATAGTACGTTCTCAAGAGAATTATTGGCAGTATACCTAGCAATACGACATTTTAGACACATTCTAGAAGGAAGAAATTTCGTCATCTTCACAGACCATAAACCGCTTACATATGCATTAAATGCAAAGGCCGACAAATTAAATCCACGAGACCTACAGATACCCGGATTACATCAGCCAGTACACAACGGATATCCGATACATAAAGGACAACATAACACAGTAGCGGACGCATTGTCAAGAACAACACCAACGCATTGCAATCACAATCACTAAATTTCGAAACAGCTGAAGAACAAGCAAACGACAAAAGAATTACAGTCCGGTATAAAAAAGATACCTCACTAAAATTGAAAGGAGACCTTTACCCTTCACTAATGAGCTCGTATATTGTGACGTATCCACAGGTAATCCTCGACCTTACCTACCTTTTGTCACGAAGAAAAACCGATCTCGATCATTTCCATTCGCCAGCTCACCCTGGAGCGAAGGCTACGCTGCGGACCATTTTCTGACAGATACGTCTGGCCCGGTATGTCTTCAGACGAAACAGTGGTCTCGCATACCCCCGTTGCCAGACAACGAAAATACACCGACATACCAAATCACAATCATCGTTTCGCAACACCAGATGGACGACCTTCTCATTTCGCACATTCATGCAGACTTAGTCGGTCCACCTTCGAAGAATTAATGGACACGAATACGTCGTTTTCTCATTGACCGCTTTACGCGATGGCCAGTTGCGATACCTTTAACATCAATAACGGCAGAAAATGGTCTCTAACGCAATTTTCAACAACTGGATTTCTATATTTGGATGCCCTGCAGTTATCCTCCCGACAGAGGTCCCCAATTTCAATCGACGCTATTCAATGAATTTGTCAACATTTTAGGCATAAACACATCTTTGGTACCACCGCATGTATCCTGCAGTAACGGAATAGTGGAGAGATTCCATAGAAGCCTGGGAACGCACTAACAGCGTCTACCAGTGCTCGTACGTGGGTAGATAAGCTACCATTTGTGATGCTTGCGCTGCGAAATACAATAAAGCTGGATCTAAAATGCACCACTGCAGAAAGGTTTTTTTTAAAGCAAACAACGGTGTTCGGACAAATATTTCACAACGAGACGACATCTACACCAACGATCTACTTTGTGGCGGATCTAAAAAGAAAAATGATGGACGTTATCTATACACCTACAAGAACGTATAAAACCTTTTACGTGCCAGCAGATCTACATTCAGCAGAATACGTTTTCTTAAGGCGCGACACCGTTTAAAACCATTAACACCCAACTATACAGGTCCACACTTAGTAATATCTAAGACGCAAAATGTTCATAATTGATATCGCCGGAAAGCAGAATACCGTCAGCCTAGACTGTCTCAAACCAGCATATCTGCAACACGATTCCACAGATCGAACAATAACAAAACCAACGATTCAGAACAAACAAAACTTCTCACAACTGATTTCATCCGAATCCACACAGAAGGATGTCCTAAGTGAAAATCTTTCAAGATCCGTCTGCACAGCGACTTCGGTATTACTACTCTCTCGTTATACAAATAATATGTTGTCACAGACTGAGAAACTGTCTGCTAAATTCCTCACCTTCTCTTCTATTTTTTTTTCTTGGTATTCTGAATAAAATCGTGTCTTTATGCTTCTCGCCTTATCTCTAGCAGCAATTCCAGATAGTTCCTTTATTGTATTGCATAATACCTTACTGATTTCATCTTCAGCTTGTAATGCCGCAATTACCGAATCTTCTAACGGTTTGTCTTTCGCAGGTATTAATCACGATAGTTCATCAGCGTGTCCTATTTTCTTTGATGGTAAGAACTCAAGTTTGAAATTGTAGTTTAGTAACACAGTTCCCCATCTTAAAAGTTTGTTTGCTGTATAGACTGGTAGACCTTTTTTTGAACCAAAATTGTAAGAAGTGGTTTGTGGCCCGTTTGGAAGCGTGAACTCTCTCCCATAAATATATCTGTGAAAACGAGTTACTGCAAAAAATTAGGCCCAGTGCCTCCTTTTCGATCTGTGAATAGTTTCTCTCCGCCGGTAATAATGATCTAGATGCGTGTGCAACGGGTTTGTTTGTACCGTTCCACATTTTGTGTAGAATACACGCACCTACCCCCATATGAGCTCGCGTCACTTGCAATAATGATTTCGAATTCAAATTAAAATGTGTCAATGCTAACTTCGAAGTTAATTTTTGTATTATTTCCTTCAATGCTTTTTTACAGTCCTCTGTCCAATTCCAATTATGCTCCTTTTTTAGTAACTCATTTAGTGGAGCCCTAGTTTATGCATATTATCAATAAATTCGATATTGTAGTTAGCTAAACCCAGAAACTTTGTAGTTCTGCAAACATTTTTGGCTCAGGCATATTTTTAATTGCCGATGCCCTCTCTGGGTCCAGTTTCCTGCCATTTTCATTTATTATCTGACCTAAGTATTTAATTTCATTTAAGAAAAAAAATCACACTTTTCTCCTTTTATTTTGAACCCAAAGTCCTGAAGTCTTCTGAAAACTTCCTTTATGTGTGATGATGTGTGTTATGGGACCTTACCAGGCTAATAACATAATGCACTATTCCATACGTAATAAATACTGCACCTCAAGAGGAAGATGGGAGTTCAGTCTGAAGTCTGGAGTGAAGTCTGTCAGGAGTCTGTCAGTCAGTCAGAGTGAGCAAGTCAGCCAGTGGAGTCAGATGCAGTCCGAAACAGAGTCGCGTTCAAACAATTACTACTAAACCTGATTGTTCGTACTAACCCCTTTCTACTTCTCTGTATATATTCCTGTTTGTAATATATCTGTGTTATTCCATATCCGCCTTTGAGTTCTTTTCTTTATTGGTTCTACCTTGGACTATCACCGTGGTACAAGGAATCGGACCATAATGTGCTCTTCAACATTGTCGATCTTAATTCGGATGTCATCCAGATAAGCGGTCAAAATCATTGGCCCATGAGCATTGTGTCCATCGTTTGCTGAAAAATTGCTAGTGCAACTTTTACTCCAAAATGGTAGTCTGTTGAATTTGTACAACCCTTTGTGCGTATTAATGCAAAGGATTTTCATACTCTCTTCTTGTACTAAGATTTGTAGATAATGTTTCACTTAGATCTATTTTTTTGAAAATATCTTACCCCATTGAGCTTTGTAAATATCTCCTCTGGTCTTGGTAAATGGTAATGATGGTCTTTATAGCCTTATTAAGTCCATTTGAAAAATCTGCGCATACTACTAAAACCTGATTGTTCCTACTAACCCTTTCTACTTCTCTGTATATATTCCTGTTTGTAATATCTGAGTTATTCCATATCTGTATTCTAGTTCTTTATTGGTTCTACCTTGCACTATCACCGTGGTACAAGGAACCAGATCATAAAAATACATAAAACCACCGGCGCCGCCCACTCACTAAACTCTATTTTAAAAAGAATCCTAGTTTGTTCAAGTCTCTCCAATTCTTTGTCGATTTTTTCTATAGTAGCGAACGGTACGTTTCGCTTCTTTTTAAAAACTGGTTGGACGTTTTCTTTTAATTTGATACTGGCCACAAATTTGTTCCATCGTCCCAACCCGCTCAAAAATACCTCAGGAAATTGGTTATATAATTCTGCCTTTAACTTTATGGTACCTGATGGTTCAACCTTTAACTTTTTGCAAAAAGAGCTGATAGGTAGATCCTAAACGTTGAACTTTTGCATCCAGTTGATACCTACTAGATTTTCAGTATCTTTCATATCGTATATCTTAAGTTTTTTTTTTTGTTTTGCGTGAAATTTAACATTCACGATTATTTCTCCTTCAAATTTTATTTGCTTTTGCCTGTAACCGACTTGCAATTTTTTGTATGTAATATGGTAGGTCTGTCGAGTTTTCTCCATGTCTGTAGGTTGATTATTGTGAGGTCGGAACCCGAATCCAGTTGCAATTTATCTTTTTATTTAAAATTTCCAGTTCCACATATTTCCTTATGTTGGTATTGTCTTCGTTATGCATCCTAGTAGCTCTTATTCTACTAGTATCTTTTTCTATTCCTACATTGGGATGCCTTGTGACCCTTTTTCCACCTCAAGACAGTTTTTCGCATCTAAAGCATAAATCCTTGTCCTCCACACCAATAACATGCTGATGTGTGTGTATATGTGGGGAATATTGCTTCGATTTTTCATCATAATTTGTCCTGTATGTTGTACTTTTTCTCTTATTATAGAAACATTGTTTTCTTTCTGGGAGGGTGAGAATCTTTTTTCATTATTATAAATTTTTGTTTTCTTTCCGGGAGGGTGAAGAACGTAGACTTGTTTTTAACTTACATATGAGATACAGAAAACTCCTCAATGTCCTTCGCGTCTTTCTTTTATACACTTAGGTATCTCTGGCAATCTTCCGATAATTGTAAAAAGTGTTAGTCCCGGTTCATCTTGTAATTTTGAAAGCATTCTTTTGCGCATTTCGCTATCTTTTGTTGAAACCGACCCTTGAACAAGATTAACACCGGACATTTCAAATTGTCACAACAATTCCACTAGTTTGAAGTCAACGCAATCTTTATTTACGATTGTCAAAACAAATAATCCTCGCATTGCCTTTACTAGGTTAAGGCCTTTCCACTTCCTGTGAAGAGTGATGTTTTTTTTGACTGAAGAATTTTTTAAAGACATGTCACTGCTTCGTCAAATGTTAATTCGTTCGTCTTTTTGGCAAGATATAATCCACGAACTTTGTAGGTATTCTTCAGTTCCCTAATTTTCAAAAGCAATAAGACATAGCTTTTTTGATCATGTCCAATTTTGACAGTCGATGCTAAAGATGTCTTCATGTCTTCTGAAGTAATCTCTGAAATTTTGTCCTCATCTAGAAATATTTGAAAATCTCTATGGTATTCCAAACACTGCGTCTTGCAGAAACAGTTGCTTCTTTTCAATATCTAATTGCTTGTTACCTGTTACTTCAATAACACCAGATGAGATCCTTCTGCGTTTGTAGAAATTGCTTTTCCCATTTTCTTCCATTCTTTCTTGTACTTGTAATTGTTGATCATTTTACGGTATTTTACCAGTTCTACCAAAATATTTTAAAATTCTTCATGATAACTCAATTTTCAACATTTTAATCCTTGTAACTTTAATCCTTGTAATTGAATAATTGAATAAGTTTTAAGTTAAAACTTATTCAATAATTTGTCATTATCTTACGAAAATAAGTACAAACTATACATTTCAACTACGAGCAACGAAAACAAACGAACATTCACTTCTCCAAATTCTTTTAAAGCTAAAGTTTATCAACATATTTTCAGCTTTACAAGATTCTCTTTCAGTGAACATTTTGAACGACAAGTTAATTCAGTTTTTGTGAGCTCCGATAAAAAAAAATGTTTTATTAGTAAAATTAAAAACGACATCCCAGTCAAAGGAATTAACTCATATTATTGTTAAAAAGAAAACTGTTGTCATTTATAAATATAAATATTGAACCTGTTAAGAAAAAGTTATTTTCTTGTATTCTTTCTCTTGTTTGCTTTTTTATTTTCTTACATTCGTAAAAACCAAAAAAATGTGGGTTGATTTATGCCGTCAATACCACTTACACAAAATAACATATATGAAATCTTTAGAATTATAGTTTATTAAGATGCTGTAATATCCTTTTAAATATGACATAATATGAAAATAAGTCATGTGAGTTTATATTTCTTATAAATAATAATATGATCAAATAACTACTGTCATTTGACCTAAAAGTGATATCAAAAGCTTGCGACAGACCTTTTCATTTAGCAAAGTCCACATGACAATTAGTTGAATGAAACTTTAATTTTATTTCTAGCCTCTATCAGATTGTGGACTCTTCTAATTTTATAACCTTCTCCAACCCTAAAAAAAGCATAATCCAAAATGACACCTACGCACAAAAAAAAACGCTCAACCAATAAAAAACACCAGGAATCAAATCAAGCAATTCGATTGGTAGATCGCCTACAAGAATTGCGCCAAAAAATCAAGAATTGCGCCAAAACCATCCTTTTTTGAGCCACTTTCGAGGACCAATTTGTTATAAAAGGGAGAGAAGACAAACCCAATCAGTCAGTCTAGCGAACTCGCCGATCGATTGCCTAATTAACCCACGACACTCAAAGACATAATTTTGCCGCGCATTATTTTAACGAATTTTCCACTGACTCATCTGGAACAATCTACAAACTACTTTCGAACTCCGAACTAAATTTCTTATATACATTGATTCACAAATCCTTACAAAAAATAAGAAATACGAACTACGAACATAAACACGAACAACGTTCCAAGGCAGACAACTTTCGCAAACTTATTCAAAAACTCTAAAATCTAATAATTACGAACTTTCATACACAAACACGAAAACAACAAATATAAGACCAGCGACATCAAACATTTCATAACAAATACAATTAACACACGCATCATTCCAAATTTTACTTCAAGTTGTAAAAAGTTTAATTGTATATAAAATGCTTTATTTGTTTGATATATATATGTCTCGTTTTAATCATTGAAATCTTATGTTTGTTGTATATTTTGTTTGGGACGAGGTTCAGACACGCAACCGATACTTACGAAAAAGCCTTCTGAGAAATTAAATGAATCTAAAGTCCCAACAAAATGGTGACCTTCCGACGTGAGTGAACACGCAACATAATTGATAACCCCGACCTAGCGACAAAAAATGGTGATCTTCCGACGTGAGTGAACATACAACAAGAGTGACGAGCTTATTGACATACCTCAGAACAACAAAATTTGATAACCCGATGTTCAAAGGAAACACCAAATAAACTATTGAAACGAGTGCAAACCAAAAAACCTAATAACCTTGACGTACGAAACAAAAGACGAACCAGACGTGGGCAAACAAAATTAGGCAAACCTCATCTAAAAAAAAAAAAAAAAAAAAAAAAAAAATTGGTAATTACGATGTTCACACCGAAGAAATTCACAACCAACAAAATTTAACGAATACAGAATCTCAAAACTACAAATGGCAGAACCAAAAATATCTAAACAACAATCAAACGAGATGCCTGCATTTAACAAAATGTACAAACATGGTTTCAGACTCGACGCGATATTTCAAGCAACGAATTACTTCTCAACAGTCGAAATTTGCCGCAGTCGTGGAAACCAGCAGAAATAGCTGCCGAAAAAAAAAAAAAAAATACGACACAATAAAAAAATTACATTCAGGCTATTCGAGGAGAAAAGAATTAAACTCCTGTCCAATGTCAAGATGCCAAGCCATCACAGTTACTCCGAGGATGCATTATTGGGTGAAATGACATATCGACCACTTTTTCAAGCAAATGTGAATGGACAAAACTACAGAGGTTGTAGAATACTAGCCGCATTAGCAGACGATGTAGACATCCAAAAATTGGCAATAATAGCGGACAAAATAACAGACACAGCTCCAGTTAAACACATATCCGCAACGAACACACGAGATGGCCTCATGCCAGACATAGATCAACAAATCCAAAAGTTATCAACAGATTTGCAAAATATATCTATACAGCTGCGCGAACTACAAAATGCTCATGTAAGCAGACATGACAGTTATTATACCAAGCAAAATAAACAACGCTGGAGATCAAATTCTCGACACAGATATAAACGACAACGAAACGAATACCAAAATGAAAAATGTTGGTATCATGAAACTTTTGCGCGCAAGCTAACAAGTGCAGACAACCATGTGCTTATAAGAAATCACCAACCGCCAAACAACAGGGAAACGGATATCCTGGCACCCAGTAGAGACGCTGGATGCCAGGCAACTCAAAACAAACCGTCTCTTCTATATTTATGATAAATCCAGCGGACTAAACTTTTTGGTGGACACCGGTGCCCAAATCAGTGTTATACCACAGAAGAGGTGCAGCAAACAACTTCTGATAAAAAACACAACATTTAAACTACAAGCCGCGAATGGCACGCCTATTGCCACCTATGGTGAAAAGACCCTAACTTTAGATATAGGTCTAAGACGAGATCTAACGTGGACATTCATAATAGCTGATGTTTCAATGCCAATCCTGGGAGCGGACTTCCTAACTCATTATGCATTGTCAGTAGAACTTGCTTCCCGGACACTAACCGACACAAATACGAATATAAAACGTTGTGGTTTTACCTCGAAACATTCAACGATTGGACTGACGAATATTATACCTACAGCTAATGGCTACGATGAAATAATACGTCAGTACCAGACACTGTTAACACCGTCGTCACGAAATGAACCCGTTAGACATCATGCTAAGCACAGCATTAAAACAACTGGTTCCCCAGTTTATTCACAACCACGTAGACTTCATCCCGCCAAATTGAAGATCGCAAGAGATGAGTTCGACAACATGCTCAAGCTAGGAATTATACGTCCTTCAAAAAGTCCTTATGCCAGCCCTCTACATATGGTCACGAAAGCGGATTCGACCAGTTGGCGTCCATGCGGAGATTACAGGTTACTGAATGCCCAAACCATTCCGGACAAATACCCTATTCCGCACATAAAAGATTTTGCGCTGTCATTAGAAGGTGCTACAGTCTTCACTAAGCTAGACCTCAAAAAGGCTTACTACCAGATACCAATTGAGGAAGACGACATACAAAAGACTGCGATCACCACTCCATTCGGACTATTTGAATTCACAAGAATGCCATTTGGTTTACGAAACGCCGCGCAGACATTCCAAAGGTTAATAGACGAGGTATTACGTGGTATGCCGTACACATACGCGTATATTGACGATGTTTTAATTGCAAGTAAATCACATGTTGAACACAAGGAACATTTGCATGCAGTTCTAAAACGTTTACAACATTATGGTTTAAAATTAAACATTGACAAATGTATATTTGCGGTACCACAGCTAAACTTCCTTGGACATGTCATAAATCAACAAGGATTGTCGCCCTTGGATCATAAGATTACAGCAATAACAAATTATCCCACACCTTCCACAATTAAGCAATTACGAAGATTCTTAGGAATGATAAACTACTACCGACAATTCATACCGAACTGTGCATCTATACTATTGCCGTTAACAAACATGCTGTCGCAACGAAAAAGAAGAACCCGCAAATCGTACTATCCAAAGACGAGTTAAAATCTTTTAACGATGCAAAGAACGCACTGCAAAATGCACAAAATTGTCATACATCAATTCATCCGAAAACTCTAAACTAACACTCACAACAGACGCATCAGCTGACACAATTGGCGCAGTATTACACCAGATTACGAACGATGTAGAGAACCCACTATCATTTTTCTCGATAAAGTTAAACACTACCCAGAGGAAATATAGTACGTTCTCAAGAGAATTATTGGCAGTATACCTAGCAATACGACATTTTAGACACATTCTAGAAGGAAGAAATTTCGTCATCTTCACAGACCATAAACCGCTTACATATGCATTAAATGCAAAAGGCCGACAAATTAAATCCACGAGACCTACGATACCTGGATTACATCAGCCAGTACACAACGGATATCCGATACATAAAAGGACAACATAACACAGTAGCGGACGCATTGTCAAGAACAACACTCAACGCATTGCAATCACAATCACTAAATTTCGACACTCTCGCTGAAGAACAAGCAAACGACAAAGAATTACAGTCCGTACAAAAAGATACCTCACTCAAAATTGAAAGGAGACCTTTACCCTTCACTAATGAGCTCGTATATTGTGACGTATCCACAGGTAATCCTCGACCTTACCTACCTTTGTCACGAAGAAAACCGATCTTCGATCATTTCCATTCGCCAGCTCACCCTGGAGCGAAGGCTACGCTGCGGACCATTTCTGACAGATACGTCTGGCCCGGTATGTCTTCAGACGTGAAACAGTGGTCTCGCACATGCCAACGTTGCCAGACAACGAAAATACACCGACATACCAAATCACAATCATCGTCGTTCGCAACACCAGATGGACGATTCACGCACATTCATGCAGACTTAGTCGGTCCACTCGAAAGAATTAATGGACACGAATACATACTAACGATCATTGACCGCTTTACGCGATGGCCAGTTGCGATACCTTTAACATCAATAACGGCAGAAACGGTCGCTAACGCAATTTTCAACAACTGGATTTCTATATTTGGATGCCCTGCAGTTATCACAACTGACAGAGGTCCCCAATTTCAATCGACGCTATTCAATGAATTTGTCAACATTTTAGGCATAAAAACACATCTCTACCACCGCATACCATCCGTGCAGTAACGGAATAGTGGAGAGATTCCATAGACAGCTCAAGTACGCACTAACAGCGTCTACCAGTGCTCGTACGTGGGTAGATAAGCTACCATTTGTGATGCTTGCGCTGCGAAATACAATAAAGCTGGATCTAAAATGCACCAGTGCAGAGTTAGTTTTCGGTAAAGCAACAACGCTGCCTGGACAAATATTTCACAACGAGACGACATCTACACCAACGAATTACTTTGTGGCGGATCTAAAAAAGAAAATGATGGACGTTATCTATACACCTACAAGAACGTATAAAAAACCTTTTTACGTGCCAGCAGATCTACATTCAGCAGAATACGTTTTCTTAAGGCGCGACACTGTGCGAAAACCATTAACACCCAACTATACAGGTCCACACTTAGTAATATCTAAGACACCAAAATTCTTCATAATTGATATCGCCGGAAAGCAGAATACCGTCAGTATAGACCGTCTCAAACCAGCATATCTGCAACACGATGACACAGATCGAACAATAACAAAACCAACGACAACAGAACAAACAGAAACGCAAACAACTACCGATACGACCGAATCCACACAGTCTACCCGGACAAAATCAGGAAGAAAAGTCCACTGGCCAACTAAGTACCGAACCTACATTACATATTAATGCTCATTCACCATGGCATTAATCTGGGGGGAGGTATGTGGACTCTTCTAATTTTATAACCTTCTCCAACCCTAAAAAAGCATAATCCAAAATGACACCTACGCACAAAAAAACGCTCAACCAATAAAAACACCAGGAATCAAATCAAGCAATTCGATTGGTAGATCGCCTACCAAAACAAGAATTGCGCCAAAACATCCTGAGCCACTTTCGAGGACCAATTTGTTATAAAAGGGAGAGAAAACAAACCCAATCAGTCAGTCCAGCTCACTTTTTGAGCGACTGCACGGTTCAACTCTCTGTCTCCGGACGGAGAGGAACCCGAAGGAGGCTACGCCGAAGGGCGAAGTCTCCTTCGGGGAGGTTAAACCGGCCCTGAACCCGTTTATACGGGTTCAAATGGGCTATTTTTTGGCTGAGCCTAATGGCTCGGGAATGCCCACATTAAAAAAGGCCTTGTGCCGCATGACACCCTCGTGGGTGGGTGACTGAATATCTCAGTCTAGCGAACTCGCCGATCGATTGCCTAATTAACCCACGACACTCGAAGACATAATTTTGCCGCGCATTATTTTAACGAATTTTCCACTGACTCATCTGGAACAATCTACAAACTACTTTCGAACTCCGAACTAAATTTCTTATATACATTGATTCACAAATCCTTACAAAAAAAATAAGAAATACGAACTACGAACATAAACACGAACAACGTTCCAAGGCAGACAACTTTCGCAAACTTATTCAAAAACTCTAAAATCTAATAATTACGAACTTTCATACACAAACACGAAAACAACAAATATAAGACCAGCGACATCAAACATTTCATAACAAATACAATTAACACACGCATCATTCCAAATTTTACTTCAAGTTGTAAAAAGTTTAATTGTATATAAAATGCTTTATTTGTTTGATATATATATGTCTCGTTTTTAATCATTGAAATCTTATGTTTGTTGTATATTTTGTTTGGGACGAGGTTCAGACACGCAACCGATACTTACGAAAAAAGCTTCTGAGAAATTAAATGAATCTAAAGTCCCAACCTACTTTTGTACAAAATTTGATTGTTTTGGTATGGAAATTTCTCAAGCTTATTTTATATTTATCAATCAATGAAATTCAAGAAAATGTTTGACGTTGAAATGAAGGCTAACTTTAAAACTGCCAAGGGCAAATAATCCTATGATATCTTATTTCTCATATATTCCCAACAAGGAAGAAAACATGACTAGTTAAATGCACTTTCATATGCAACCATTTAGTGAACTTGTAAAGTTCAATAAGTCACCAGAGTTCACAGTGAATCTCTTTATTAGTGTGATATTCAGTTTACAATGAGAACTGCATTATATATTCAGATATAAGTAAGTAAAAATGATTAGGAACCTCGCGGGTAGACTTCTCTGCGATTCCTTGGCATTATTCTGGCCATACTATTCTCTTATTAATAGCTTGACGTGAGAAAGAGATGTTGGATAATGTAGACCATGTTACAAATATATTCTTGGGAACGTCTTCTTTGAGAATTCTTTTTTTATTTGCAAAATTTTAGAATATTAAAATTCAAAGACATTTCAATAACTTCAGTGAAGAAATATTTAATATACACCCGGATATAAGAGAGAGTTTCTCTGGTCCCAAATTAGAGCCTGTGTTAGTTAATGTATATAAAATAGACCAAACCCGGATATAAGAGACTTCTTCTCCGGTCCCGACAACTCTCTTATATCCGGGTTACACTGTATTGAAATTTGGAACGATACGCCTCTGATAGCAAAGTAGACGATGGTTTTTTTTTTATTGACGCCTCTTTATGGGGTTTGAGACGGGAAACGGAGCCTCTCTTTGATCGGGAGAGATTGCCGCCTTTTTTTTTTTTTTCTTTTTGGAGTTGGAAGCAGGAGACAGCATCTCCCTTTGATCAGGAGATATTTTCTTCAGTCAGAAATTTTTCTTTGGTCGATGAAGTCGCTTTATTCTGGCTCCGTGGACAACTAATTTAGTTTTCCACGTAAATTACATGCATATTGTTCCATATGCTAAGCAGTAACAAAACATAATGATAAACAAAAGGATTTATATACATTAATAAATTTGTTAGTATGTATCATCATTTAAACTGACAACTTAAATATCTTTTCTTTTTTCAACCTTTTCTTTCTTGTATTAAAATCTTTTAACAGTCAATTTCTTCAGATACTTTTCTCTTCTTTCTTCCACAAATCTCTTTTCTCTTCCTTTTTTCTTCAAATACATTTCTTTTACTTCTTCAGAAATTCTTTTTCTCTTTCTTAGGAGCTGAAAGCGAAAATTAGAAAACACAACGCCTAACCTAGGCTAAGATCAAATTTTAAAATAAATATCTATTTAAAATATTTTAAATCTCATTTTAAACAGAGAACGAGAATGGGGCAGCTTTCCTCGCATCGAATGACTCTGCCAAATAAAACGTTGACTCTCCGAGTCAACAATACAAACAAATCAAAGGCAATAATTCCTCTTCTTGGGAATAAAAACACCTCTTCCAAATAAATGTCTCTTAGACAAAGTTGAAACAAATCTTTAAAAGCAGCAAAATACCTTTTTTATCTTTGTCACTGCCATCGTATTATCGTTAGGACAATAGTTATATACGAAACTACTTATTAATGTTTATATAAATTATTATTGTTATACTTCAGGCTTGGCTGTTCTTAAGATGTAGTTTATCGTGTTTTATTTACTCATTCATACATCTTTTATCGTGGGCTAATCCTTACAAGGCCAAAATCGACCCCCCCCCACTATAAACTGGTGAACACGATGTGGTAATATTTTTACGCAAATACCAAGCACCAAGACAAAATTTTTCACATACATTACCAAATTTAACCTGGTGACCAACCCAAACTAATTTACGAAATACCAATCATCAAAAACTGAACTACTGCTACTACCACCAAACTTAAACGATTTCTTCAACAATGATAACGATGGCAGGAAAAATGAATCGACGCGGAACAAATGTTTGATCAACCAAGATCCATCGATACAAGCCGTGACAATCAAAAGACACGTATTTATAGAAATTAACGTGATCGTGTAGACGACCGTGGCTGTGATGTTGAGTAGAAGTAGATGAAACATGTGGGTAGAAATTTCCTGCTAGCCGGTCCAACTACATGAGAAAGTTGGACTTTAATTAAGACTAAAGAAGGCAAAGAAAAACAAACACAAGACCGATTAATATATGTAAACAAATATATGTATTAATAACAACAAGAAAGGTTACAAATTACATGGACAGAGTGCGTGTGGTAAATATTATGCGTGGTGTGTGTGTTGCGTTGTGGTGAGTGTTCGTACGTACGTGTATTGTGCTTAGCGTGTTCCCAACATTAGGGAAACGCTGTATCTGTGAGCGTTCACATCTGCGAAGTGGTAAGCCTGAGGAAAAAGAGGAAGAGACGAAGGGTCAGCGACTATTTATAGCCAGGAAAGAGAGACCCCTGGTGAAAGGGTTAACGAACTAAAGGAGTTAACTCAGGCAATCGCTTGGTTTTCCATAATGGAAGGACACAATTCAACATTACGAACATTAAATCTATTTCCAGTTTACTGCACTAACAAGAAGTCAAGCTCAAGTTCCTCGATTGTTAATTGATCCTTCTAAATATGAAGAACTAGAATTAACAAACTCTCGTATCAAGGCTTTAGCTGAAGAGATGCAAACATTTGACATGGACAAATTTTCCAGCGGACATCTACACTCTATACCTAATTCATATATTCCTAAAGATTTACATAGCTGTGAATATATTTGGCTGAGAACGGACAGAATAGGAAAACCTTTGGAAGCGCCGTACACAGGCCCATTCCAAGTAATAAGGCGATATAATAAATATTTTACAATCATAAATGTCCGATAATTTGCATAGAAATGTTTTCATTAACAGACTAAAATCAGCATATATTTCTAAAACTACAAAGTCAATGGATTCTGTCGAAAGAAATCCGAAATTGAATAATTCCCAGTTTCATGTTGATGGAGCTGATGATGAAAAACAAATAACTAAAACTAAATTCAGTAGAATCGGTAAATGGAGACAAGGGAAGATATTTACACTACTGAAAACCAACACACAAAAAGAAAACACCAAATCACACTCAGTTTTCTGGGAGAAAAGTTATGTAGTGAAACTAAGAGTAGAAATAGGAAGTTACTTCTTTCATAGCTTAAATAAAACATAATGACGTACTTCAAATCTTTGCGCTTTAGGCTCCACGCATAACTTCCGGTTGAAGTTGATTAACTACAATCCTAAATAAATATATGTTGATCAATAAGAAATGAGCGCGCTTGAAATAATCAACAACTTAATTGGAGCCTCTTTCAACTTCGCTAACAATATATAAACCTCTGACTAAAATAAAATAAAGAGTTTCCAACAGGAGATACAGTTATAAAAGTTTAAAAGTTCATGGAAATAGCGATGATCGACCATTCATTTTTTTTTTTTTTTCATATTTATGTATAAGTTCTAAATATTTATGGGACACTGAAAATTTAATCCTTTAGCCTTCATTTAAAGCTAAATTGAAAGATTCAGGAAGGCTTTTCATTTTTTAAAATTCATTTTAAACCTTACATGTGCCGAATTCGTGGAGGTATGGTTGATATTCCTTCACTCAAATAAAGTCAGAATATTCCTTTACAACAAAATCATGATATTTTATAAATAGAATAATTTTAATTATTAAAAAAAAAAAAACATTTTTAAAGGAATATTCTGTGTTAGCGAAAATACGGAACTGAAAGGGGAATTAATCATGACGTAAAAGAAATACACAAGAAATACACTGAGTTCACCGATGACGTTAAGTCTCTAAAAGTTCATGGAAATGATGATGATTGATCATTTTTATTTTTTTATTTTTTATTTATATTTATGCGTAAGTTCTAAACATTTACGGGTCACTGAAAAGTTGTTCATATAACTGACGTTACACTTTAAAAAAACCAAAACGATCGATTATTGATTGATTATAATGATCGATTATTGATTAATAATAATATCAATGTAAGAGCTTAAGAAAAAAAAGGGAATGCATCCATTACAGCGATGCAAACAAAAAAAAATACAAGAGTTGCTTCCCTTAGTAAACGAAAAATGGATTTGCACCATCTAAGAGACAGAACCTGTAAAAATTTCTTCTGGTTATGTAGTTTTTCTTTTGTCTTTGTTTTAAGTTTAAAAAATAAAACACGCACTATTGATATTAAGTATTTCTGTTTTATTTTGGCTGAATATACAGTTAACGTCAAAACAGATTGGAATAAAATTTGACTCATTTCATGTTCTCACTGTAAAATTTAACAAAACAAATTAAGCCAAGACATTAAAATTCTCCACTCACATCATAAATAGTGCATTTTTCATGTAAAACTTGCCTCATTTACCTGTTTTTTCTTTCTGCTTTCAAAAGTTCATTGAGACCAGTTCTATAATTCCTCTTTAATTCTTTTTTATTAACTCATGAGGCTACTTAGAATTATGAAACTTTTTCAAAATTCTACAAACTAATTTTTTTGTTTTTTAAGAATTTTCATTTTTTTTTTAATTTGTAGAATAATCTTTACTAGTCACAAATGAGTGTTTTTAGTCAATATCTCAAATCATTTTATTGAAATCAACTTTTTTACCATTAATATTGCTTGAAATACTGACCTAAATTTTGTTATTGACATAATTAGTATGCTAATCCATGTACTGTAATTTTAAAATATTCATCCTGGAAATGCTCTTTTGACAACCCTGGTGTGTTTTAATAATGAAAAATATAACAAAACATTTATTTACTAAAATTAAATGCTTCTAATTAAATATAAACATGAAGATTTGAATCAAACAGAATCCCATTCATACATATGGCAATAACTTTAAGAATATGTAAATGTTGATTTTACTTAAAAGTGGATTTTAATAAACAATAACATAATGTAATAACTACATTAGTTACAAGGATTTAGTAGCAATAATAATGGTGGCAACAGTATGTCAAATATACAGCTTGTTGTTGTGAATAACTTTGCATCTTCACTTATCCAAATGATTTGTTATTTTGAATGATTATTGACTTTTGAAGGAGGTGTGAGCATATCTCCAATTCCAAATTCATCTAATCCAAAAACCAGCGACACTTTTAGGTGACATTGATACCATTTAACTTTGTTGCCCTAGCCAACTCGAACTGCAAACTCACTTCTCCCAACACAGAAGAGATTTTGCATACATTGCCTGGGGTTGGTAACTTATTGTCTTCAGCTCCAGCTTCACCTACAACCGAGCATGCCACTTAAATATCTATTATTAATATTCAATGCAGTTTGGTACTGTTGATCAGATGTTCTTGAAGATTTGGATAACAAGATGCAAATATTGATTGAAAGCTGAGATAACTGACTCTGTTAAAAAAAAAAAAAAACAATTAAAATCTATAAACACATAAAAGAAAAACATTTTTTTCCTTTCTGATTTTAAGGAAAAACATTTAACTTTAGCACTTGCTAAAATTCTTATTTTTATGGGGTGATTAATAATCACTTTTTCTCATAAATCAAAAGATATGACAGAACAATGCTGCTATTTATTTTGTTTTTTTCACTTTTATCAAGTTTTTCTCAAATTCCTGCATACATTTCAGCTGTTTGATTGCTATCCTGTTTACTGATTCTTTGCTACATGAGTTCTTTGTTTCTTAATATATTTCATAAATAAATTCTTCTTATTACATTCAAGCTAAACATAATCATTTGAAAACTGAAATGGAACATATCTGATGATATGATGATCATTTATTTATTTTGTTTGTTCATGTTTATTTTAATGGAGTAATAAGTTCATAAAAAGGAAAGATAAATTTACTCATTGGTCTCCCACTTATATTTCCACCAAATTCTTTCATCCCCTTATTTGTCAAAGAAAATATCATGTAATATTGATGATAAAAAAATTTAACTTGTGATCTTTTTCTTTTTTAATAGAGAAAATCCCATTTTTTGCATATATTCATACAGATCCAGAAAAACTTCAAATATATATATATATATATATATATATATTATATATAATAGCTGGACATTCATATTTGAGAATACCCATCTACTAGGGCAGCTAGCCAATCCCTATTGCAGACGCCTCGCTCAGGAATATTTTGTTTGTTCAGCACCTGCAGAGCTCACCTGTGGTTTATACTGCAACTATGCTGAGCAGACCATAGTTACAGTTTCTGGGAGAGAATGTGTTATCTAGCATGATCAACAATTTGAACAAGGCCAGCACACTCAAACTCTCGGTCACTATGACTTGTGACTTTGGCTAGCACAGCTATTGAAGTCCCCAAGTGTTCCGTCTACCCAATTTCACCCACAAGGCCTGGATTTTCAGGCACTTTCCAAAGGTACCACACACTGGGATCGTACCCCTCCAGACCAATAACATCAGGAAATCTTCCTGACAAAATGACATGTGGTGAGATTCAAACCCATCTCTCATGGTCAGTAAGCTGACATTTTAACCACTCAGCCACATGACCATATATATATATATATATCACTTGCTATTCCATCAACAGAAAAAATTGATTGAAAATAAAGGAAAAATTGAATTTTTCTTTTTATTGACCCCTGCAGCCAAACTAATTAATACAAATTCAAATCTATTTACTGAGTGCTTACAAACATGCAAATTCATTGGGCCCTAAGGTTGGTACAAATGTAGAAATAATGCTATGGTAAAAGAATGATTACATAAATGGCCTTGACTACTTACTGCAACTTGTTAATTGGCATTAAAAAAAAAACATTCTGTAAACATTTTTTTATCAAGATAAAATTATTTTATCTTCAGAATCTTTTTTTTAAAGAATATGGAGAAAAAAAAATCAAATAATCAAATAAGACAGACATGCAAATATAACCTATTTTATATATTCTTTGAATGGCAGTAATTAGATATGTTGAATTCTGGTCTGAGTGCCAACATTTAATATATGATATTTGAGCCACTGTTTATTTTTATTCTGTAAAGTGGGGAAAAAGTACAGCAAAAGAATTCTTTTTAATAAAAAAAAATAAACTCTATATTGAATATGTTATTACAACATCAGCAGGAATGTTGCTGTGATATACTTGTCATTAGTTTTGAATTTTAAAAATTCTATTCACTATACTAAAGAGATAAACTGAAGAATTGAGATAAAAAAAAAAAAAAAAAAAAAAAAAAAGAATGAGACACTGGATCTAACCAACATCTTTATCCACTAGACCCAAAGAGTTGTGAGTTCAATACCAGGCCACAGCAGTGGTGACTCAAAACTTGGAGTGTTGAGTTAAAGGGAAATAATTGAGACATCCGAAAGAGGCATGGCACGTGGTACTAGAACAATCTACCCCGGTGGACGTAATAAAGGGTTTGGTCAAAATTCCAATCACCTGAAGAAGGCCAGAACGTAGCTGTGGATATGGCAATAAAGATGAGGTTAACAGTCCGAATAATATAAATAATCATAATACCTCCTCCTCTCAGAGATATAGACAGATACCAAATAACTTAAGTAAAAAGTAAATTAAAAGAAACAAATAGGAAGAAACAATATATTATATTAATGCATAAACAAATTCCTGATTATCTCCCTTACACTTGTTGATTTTGTGTGAATTTCTGGCTGAGAATTTTAAGATGAATCATATTTTTCAGAACTGAAAATAAAAAAAAAAAAAAAAATTTCTAGTAAAGGACTCCCTTCCAAAAAATTAGCAACTTTTCATTAAATTACAATCTCAAAAAATTTTTTACCAAGGTATTATCATTCATTATTTGGTTAAAAGGTACAGTCATTTTCATTGTGGGAAATATTCATCCCATTTGTAAGAATGAACAAAGAATCTAAAAATGATCCATTTCCCTACTTTTATGCAGCAATATCTGTACTTAGAGAGATGTTTACTGTAACTATAGACATCATGTTAGTAGTGTGGTGATAGACAATGCATCTAATATCAACAGAATGAAGAAAGAATTGAGTTTTTGACTTATGGATGTTCAGTACAGTGCACATCTTAAATCTACTGGCTCATGATTTGAAAGTTCCTAATGTCAAAGAACATCTGGTTAAATACTAGCTTGAGTCAAAAGCTTTCTCAGATTTTCACTTATTTGGAAGGTTGTATCTCAATGTCATATTACTTTGATACAACTCCAATTATTACCAATTTGGTCATTTGTTATTTTCATATATAACATCGTTTATTCTTTGTTTTACAGCTTTGATAATGAGTGGCAAACAAAATTGCAATTAGAGCCATTTTACTCTACACACAAAAAAAAAAATAGAGGTGGGTGCAAGGGCAGTACCAAAAGAAAATAAGGATGTGGAATGTATGTCCAGGAACTGTCAATGAATGTGTGGCACAAAAATGGTTCCAGTGCTTCAAGGAAGGTCACATCATCCTCAAAGACAAAACAAGATCAACAAGAATAGGTACCTCCGTTAGGTCACGTTAAAAAAAAAGAAAGAAAGAAGCAGCATATCACGATGAAAAAAGGTCCATAAATCAACAAAAACAATATGTTTATGTTGTTATGAAGAGGAAAGACCAAAGTATTTTTTTTAAATTTTTTTTTACTCCTTTCTAGCACATAGAAAATTTTGGTTAATAATTTTTTTGTTTTTTTCATGACAGCGCATTAGGAGAGAAAAAAAAGGTTTGTTTTATTTTACGCTCCCCCCCCCCCGAGGAAAACACGTTAATTTAGGAAATTCTTGCAAAAATCAAATAATTGTCGGATTTTAATGAAACTTTCAGGACGTATTCAGAAATGAATGAAATTATTCTGAAATTTTTTTTTTTTTTTTTTTTTTTTTAGAAAATCTTGTTAAGAGATTTTTTTATTTTATTTTAAGCATGTTTCCACCCACTTACATATTTTCACGAAATTTCAAGAAATTAAATCTTTAAGCGCGGGATTTGTTTTATTAGTTATAAACAGGACTCTTTATAGAAAGTAAATCAGTTTTTTGGGGGTTTTTTTTGTAAAACAGTTACCCATTTCATAGAAAATCTGCTCTGAATTGTAAGGAGAAAAAAAAAAGTAAAAAAGTATGACATTAATTAATTAGAAAAGCTTTGACCTGCTTTTGTAAATATGTTATATTAAGGACATTATTTTGTGAAGAAACAAAATTTTTTCGATGAATAATGTATTTTTTTAAAATTTTTTTTTCATTAACTTCTTAATACTTCAAAAATCATTTAAAATTCTTTATTGCTTTTAAGCACGTAATGCAATGATAATGTTAATGAAAAAGTAAATTTACAAATCGAAATTTGAAGAGCACAAGACAGTTGTTTGTACCCAAATATTTAAATAAAAAAAAAAAAAAAAAAAAAAACGTTAATAATTTCTACGTATGGAAATGTATACATGACAATCCTTAAAAATTTTTTAAACAATTATCTAATTAATAAAAAAACTTTAAACAATTATCTAATTAAGAAAGTATGAAATAAAAAAAAATAGATATTACATAATTGCTGAATAAAAATGGTAATATTTAAAAAGTACTAGTTAAAAACGAAAAACCATGTTCGCTTACTTTGCAAAAATTGTCAATTTTGATCATCACCTCTGTCATCACCTTGTCACAATCGATTTCTTTGATAACGTGAATAAAGACATGAAAAAATTCAGACACATCGTTAAGAAATGTTTGGATACAAATTTTTATGCTATAAGTACTCTTTGTTTCATATCAGATTAATTTAACTTTAAATTTTCTAATTTTACTCAAATAACGTGTCAAAAATATATAAATTTATTTTAGGAAGAAATTTAAAATCAAAATTTTGTTTTTGTTTACAAATGTCTAAAAATTTAAGAAAATGGCTGCTTTTAAGAAGATTAAACAAAAGTCGAGCATATATTTGACATTCCAATCTATATAATTCCTATCTGAAAGACACCAGAATATGTTACATACTGTAAGTAATAAATTTAATGCTTTAGCTTTCAATTAATAACAACATATTGAGACAAAACTTTGTTTTCGTTGATTTATGAAGTGCTGCCTCAAGCTGCATACAGTCATGCACCATCAAATTATCACCTTTTCTCAGTCACGGCTAATTCCTGTGTAGACAGAGGTTACACAATGTGTGCAGTTTTTTTTAACCACTAAATTTACTCAAATTACTCAAGTGTGGAGTCAAATTTCTGGCACAACAATGGCAACAGACAAAAAAATATAATTTGATGAATAAACACTTTTCGTATTTAATTTATCTGAACTATTAAAAAGGCAGAAATGTGAAAAAAACCCCGGTTCAACTCAGTACTTTAGGAACAATCATTATGACAGAGAGATACAGTCAAGGTGGTCAATGTCTTGTCAATGGTCCAGGAGACTCAATAGAACACACTGCCAGACTGAAGAGTTCTATAAACAACTGGCCAATGTTCTTCCAATTTTTAGCAGGGATGGAGTAGATTCACTAGTAAGAAATAAGGTGACCAACCTTGCAGTGAAGCAGTAAACACAAGAACTGGTTTTCACCAATAGCTTAAGCTTTAAATAAAATTCACTGATACATTCACCGTTTCTGAAATGTTGCATAATTGGAAAGAATTATTCAAGAATCTTGAAAAACATTCTGGAAAAATAAAATGCAAAACTTGTATTTCTGTTCAAAATAATGAATGAGAATACTGCTCATGTTGAATTCAAAGATGCTTATGCATAATAAGCAAGACATTTCTTACATTAATGGTTGAAATTTTTTATAGTAATAGAAAAGAATAAATATACACAAACAACACTTTCCTTTTCTCAAAAAAGGAAATTGATTTGTTACATTTTTTTCTAAATATTTTGCTTTAAAATAAAGATCTTTGAAAACTTGTTTTCAAAATAAATAAAAACCATTTAATATAAATAACCTAGAAAATCAAGCAGCTGCACATTGCTTTTATTTTTCACCAGGTGCCATATTGGAATTGTAAATGCAGGTATAAATAGCATATCCAATTTGCATGCATTAAAAAATCACTTCATTTATCCAGTGTAAGCATTACTGATACTTCAGCTCAGTACTAGGGAGTGACATCAGCCAACAATACAAGAGTGAAGATTGGAAGCGACTAAATACCATTTTAATCTACAAACTAACAATTTTTTGGTCCAACTCAATATTTGCAGCCTTTACTTGGCACAAAGTTGAATGAATCTTAGATTTGGTTTAATCTACACAAAAAGGAAAAAAAAAAAAAAAAAAAATAATAAATGACACCATTTGATGGATGCATAAATTATAGTACCTTTAAAATTATTTTCTTCTAGTAGATGATCAACTGTTGATTGGCTGAAAATGTTTAACAAATTCAATGCTAACATTATTTCTATAGGATTCAGATAAAAGCAAGTATTAAACTGTTTGTAGTTAATCTCTTAAGCTGAAATCTCCCTCCAGAATATAATCAGCAATATAATCTTGCCGTACCATGCAGTAAGCAAAGTAATAATATATATTTCTTAATGTAATTAGAAACTAGTATTTTTCTTTGCAGAGACAAAGGAAAATTCACAAGATTGCTAGAATTTAAGAAACTTGTGAGGGGAAAAAGTGGGTGGGCAAAGGAATGGAGAATATTTTTGTTTATTTGGATAGATCATCTTTATTATTATTTACAAGAATTACAACAAAATGTAAATAGGAAAAGAAAAAAAAAAAAAAAAAAAAAGGAAAGAATTTAGCCAAGTATATTCGCCAGTGAACATTCATAGTCAGATTCATACATCAAGAATGAAAATCTACAACAGAAAGATCAGAGATTCTATTGGGCACTTCCATTTTCATTTGGCAGGGGTCGTCGGAACAATAAGATGTGTGGTTCTGAAAAGAAAGAACAATGCTAATTTCAGAATAGTTAATTACTCAAAAGTTATGTTTGTACAGTTTAGGTTAACAATTGAAACTTAATTAAAAACAAACCCACTTCCCAAAAATATGATCAAATATTAGATGCATTTTTTATTTTTTAAATTTCTTGGTCAGACCAAGAATTTTTCAGCACCTTTTTTATATGACCAGAGACATGGAATAAAAAAAAATAAAATAATTTAAAAAGACTGACTGAATTCTATGAAAATAATCAATGAAGCCAATTCAAAATAACTTTCAGATTTTTTGGCTTACTTACATATTTTATATTACAAAAAGGCTAATTTTCTCATGCCATCTTCCTTGAAGTTTTCAACCATTTTGAAATTATATGATGCAGTAAATACTTAATTCTGTCATGAAAACAGTAAAACACCAAACCAGGTTCAGACATTTTACTATAGCAAAAAACAAGCTGATAAAGTTTAAAAAGTTATTTGTAAATATGCCAACCAAATTTCAATATTAAGAGCCTATATTTACATGTGGTGTATTGACCATGTTTTGTTATCATGTGGTCTCAGCTGTCGTACACTCTGGTTATTGTTGATCCAAATAATATTCAAGGAATATTGAACTGAGCCTGTTATTTAATAGACATGAAAGATTGTTCTAGCCCTGCTGCCCATGTTTGTTGATATCTAGATTTTATTTAGTACAAGAATTGAACTTGCAATTACTATGTCATCAAATTTAATCCACTTGGTAATTGACTGTTGAAGTCTTGCTGTCACATCTCTTTATTAATAGCTCCCACATCATATTTATATCTATGCTAGGCCTACTAAAAATCTCCTCATAGCCTAGAATATGCTCCATTTCTAGGGTATTGATCACTACCATTTTCCTTCCATACATGATGAGCAATTTCTGATTTCATTGTCTCATCCCTAATTACACATACTTTTAGTGGGTAGCTAGTTTCCCCCCACTTTTATATCTATTGCCACAACTGCTGATTCTGAATATTGTCCTGATGTTGTATGGCTTACAGATCTTCCAAATCTTTTCTGATAAACTCTTGACATAAGGAAGACAGAATATGGCAGTTTTCTGTCCCTCTTTAACCCTTCTGTTTCTGACTACAGAAACTGATATCATGTTTGCAAGGTAATTGTTACTCTGAAGGATAAGTTCTAAGTCAATTACGACTTGTTGGTATGTGTGACCACTTATAAAAAGATGGGGACAATAATTTGCATATAAATAATGATAACTCCTCATCCCAGAAATTTAGACAGAAATTAAAAAAAGCCAAATTACACACAATACACAAGTGATTCCCAGGGTGAGTGAGTATGTCACCCTCACCTTCCTGGAATAGTGGAAAGTGGGCAGCCTATCAGAACTATAACATACACCAAATAGACAGACAGACAGACACACACACTGTACTTGAAGTGTATATTGCCTTCACTTTACAGTGTAACAATTATTATGGGAAATATGAAGACACTCCTTTGACATGCAATACTAGTACCAAGAAAAAAACCTATCAGAGTCTGACTATACATTTGTGGGGGAAACTTAGGAGTGTTTTGGTACACAAGCTGGTGGCAACCCCAAAAAGTTTAGGACTCACTGTGATATATCAAGAGCATGAAAAATTTAGCCTAACTTCAATAAAATTCTGGATACTGAAGTTGTAGGAATAATTGAAGCGCTATAATATACAGAACTACTATTACAATTGCTGTATAATTACAGGCAAATTACATGAGATAACAATATAGACATTTTATATATCAAGAACAGTTTTTTGGAGAGAAGATGTATGAGAAAATGGAAAAAGTTTTCATATGACGTGTTTCATCCCTTAAGATTTGCTTGGATTGAGTTTGTTTATATATTGATGCGACTACACATGTGCACAATCAAGAAGAGACACTGGGATTTTTACATGTGATACGTGTGCATGATAGAGCGTGGAATCTTGATTTCATCAAGTTCAGATTTTAAATATGTTTCGCAATAAACAATTTATTTTATCAATATCTGCTTCTCGTAAATTAATCAAAATAGTTCTATATTGTATTGTGTTATTTTATGACTAATACCTTGACCGGAAAGTTTGAGATTTGTGAATACAACTCATCGAGTATAACAAATATAGAAAGCTCCACAATTCTAAGAATAAAAACTTAGAACTATTATTTACTTATTTTAACGCTTAGTAAATTAATTTTTAATCGATGCTAAATCGATTTGTACTGTATAAAGAAAAAAAAAAAAGTTTAATTTTGCAATTGTATTGTTATATTTCCTGTACTTGAATTTTTATCCTTAAGTCAATGGTCACATCTAAGAAAGAATTCCACTTTATAAAACATTAGAGCCAATGAACACAAGAAGGTATATTTACTTTAAGTGGGGCTATGTCTAGTTTATTTAGCCTATCATTCATTAGCAGTAAGAACATGTCATTTTTTTTTTTTTTAGTAAAAAACAGCAACACAACAAACAACTCCTACTCGTAAAATTATTTTCTCTACTGTTGATAAAAAATTCCTTCCTTTTAGACAAATAAAAAAATAAATAAAATAAAACAAAAAATAGAAACATTCACCTGGGTCATGTTTCATGTAGTGAATCCAGCCTTGACTCTGTTGTACACCAATACCTCTCCATTCACTTTCTGACATCAATTTATTTTTGGGAACTAGTTTAGCTATTTCTTTTGGTAAGACGACATGTCTGGAAAAAATGAAATAACTTTTTTAATCATTGTCGGTGATGTTTGTCAAGAAAAACGAAGAGAGATCATGTAATGTTCAATTTTATTTTAAGACAAATACTTTAGTTTACAGTTGACACTACAACTGCACAGCAATGAGAAAACAGAATGCAACTTTCAATCGTGTATAGAATCGGTCAAGTGAACTGAAGAAGAAGAAAAAAAAAGATGTCCTATCAGGAGCAATTTATAAGTTATATTCTCAGGTCACACTATTTGCAACTACTTAGGAAGGTAGAATCTTTTTTCGTATATTGAATAGAGAGAGAGTTTTTACTTGGGAGAAAATCGAGTATCAGCAAGAATCATGCAAAGAAAACAGGGTTTTTTGTTGTTTTTTTTTGCCATGTCCATGAAATAATTTACAATACAGCCTCACACATTCATTAGACTTCTTGTTGTACAGGGAAAAGTTTAAAAAAAAAAAAAAAAAATAACTTATTTTGTAGGTTATTAGGGTCAGGGTTTTTTTGGCTTTTGTTTCTTACAACAAAAGTGGGTAGGGAGAATTAAATTGTGTAAAAGGAAAATCAGAGTATAAAAGAAAAAGTTAAATTGAATGCGTGTCTTTAATTCTGTCTAAAATGGCCAGACTAAATATTTATTTATCGATCACTAGTAACTTAGTAATAACAACTGGTGGCTTAGAGACTTAATTACAATAAAAATATTGTAGAAGATAATAAAAAAAACATATAATTTGTTACGCGATAAACGAAGAATTTATTTAAAAAAAAGTTTTTTTTTTAATAAATAAAATGTCCGTTATTTCGTTTTGTCACGGATTTTTTTCTTAAACGTGGTTCTGTTTTCTGTCAGTTATTTTATAAATCCGACTTTTAGTTCCTTTTAACGTTTCAAACGATTTTATATAACCAAGCACTAATTAATAATGTAACACAAAATTTCTTGAAATTCACGAGGTTTATTTTCGAAATAAAAAAAAAAAATGCAACTTAAACTTTGTTTTCGTAAAAAGAAACCAAAATTGATTCATTTGTGACAAATTTTATTAAACAAAAATATCGTTCGAGATATTCATAGATTAGAATGAAAACAAAATAACGCCTAAAAAATTATTTTAAAAATTTACATTAGGTTGAAATTTTTTTTTTTTTCTTCATCTTTTGAAAAAACGATAAATTTTTGAAAAGCCACAACGGGGGGGGGGCGTCATGGTGAAGTTTGGAAAAAAAAAAAAGTGGAATAAGGCAAAAATTTTGTAAATTATTAATGAATCGCAAATGTTTTTATTTTGAATGCATGTTTATAATCTAGAAAACGGATCAGAATATGAGTCGTTCCCAAAAAAAATTAAGGGAGATAATTTGGTACAAAAAGAATATAGTTTGAAACGTTAAAATGAAATATACCCGCCAAGTTGATTTTTTTTTCTTTAAGTTGTACAGTTGTTTTTTTTTTTTTTTAATTTACATTTGTAAGTCGAGTATTAACAAATCCGAGAAAAAAAAAAAAAAAAAAACAAAAAACGACATCGAGATTTTAGAAGATGAAAGAAGAAAATTAAACAAATTTTCTTTTACTCTAGTAACTGCAGTCTTTTAACAGTACTTTGCTTTGTAGGAAAGAAGAAGGAAAAAAAAAATCAATTTTGTATTAAGTGTAAATTAAAATTAAAAAAAAAGAAGCAATAATTAGAAATTAAATGTAATGAATAAACATTTCTCGTAACAAAAAAAAATGTCAGTTCGGTGAAGAATACCAACACACAATTCAGTGAAATAGTAATTAATTAAAATTAAAAATATGCTTTGACAAAGGATAAGTTGCAAATAAAAAAACAATTTTGTACATAAAAATTTACGGAAATTTTAAAGTAGACTTAAAGAAGAAAGTTAAAAAAAAAAAAAAAAAAAATGAATGAATTGAATAATCGTCGTCGTGGTCACCGTGAGAAGTGAAAACAAAGTTTCAAATTCAACTGCAGATGATTTTAAAATTTGAAACTAAAAATTCATAAGAGTTCAACAAAGTCAGTGTTATTAAAAAAAAGTTTTCAAATAAAACATTGAAAATAAAGAATAAAGAAATAACTGACTTTATTTCTGAGGAAAATAAAGTCTCCTTCTCAGACAATTTCTTGATTAAGTCAGGAAATTTACATTTAAAACAAATGTTTACAAACAAGCAAACAAATTACGACACAGAATTAATATCAGGGCCAAAATATAAAATTTAAAAAAAAGCCTTTTAAAAACAAATTATTTACCTGTATTCATAATTTTCATCGCAGTATTTTTCCGAGTAGTAAATCTGTTTCTGGAAGTTCGTCATATTTGCAACAGAAGCAAGAAAAATGTCACACAAATGTCTCGCGTATCAATAGGCAACAAAGTCGCCGAAAATTACTTGTAGAAAACACAATATTAATTAGTAAATAAAATCGCGAGCCTAATAACAATAATTGATGATGAATGAAAAATCGTTCAATGCACCGTCATCGAAGCGACCTTAACATGTCAAGACACGATTTTTGAAATGAATTTTTGAATGCAATTTTCTGGGTTCTGATTGGTCCGTTCAAATAACCAATGAAAGATGCCCTACCCATTTTCAAGTGCAACTCTAGACTTCAATTCAAATCCTACGACTCGTCTGAAAGTTTGTTTTTTTTTAATCTTTTTAGACATAGTGGGTGGGGGGTTAATTACTTCTTTTTTTTATTTAAAAAAAAAAAAAATAGTGTTGGTCGATAAAAAAAAGGATGTTAGAATACATTTTAAACACAAATTCCACAGAATCTCAAGTATTTTTTATCTTATTTTTCGATAAACAGTTTTTTTAACTTTAAATCATTTTTTTAAATATCAGTTTTACGTTAAATATTTGAAATTTATTTAATTTACAGACTTAAATATGTTTTTTTTAGTACATGACCTTTTTTTCTTTTAAAAGCTGCAAATACAAAAATTAAAATATTTCAAGCACTATATGGCTTTTATTTAGCGTTAACTTAACACAAAGCAACAAGTGCATTAACACTCAGTAAGGATCGAACTCACTACAGTTGTAAATCGAAATCAGTGTGCTCGACTGTACAATTGTCCAGCCATTCATTCGGTCGTAGAGAATGAAGTGAAGTTAATCACACGCCAGACACCATAATAACTTGATATTCCCTACATCTGTGAGGTTTTGTACTGGACTCAACCGTTCACATAAAATACACATCTTTTGCTGTAATTAATAATATTTTCATTAATTCAATTCAAGGAAGATCTATTTTAAAATTGAATAATTGAATCTTGAACTGCAAGTATTTCAATGCAATGTATGGATGATCAAACGGGTAATTCACTTTTAATTTTTCAGTTCTTCCAGTGAGTAAAACAAACCTGTTATTTTTTTTATTATTACTCAGAATATTAGGTAGATGTGTGCAAAGTGCAAAAGTTTCCAGTGTTTTTACAGTAAAATTAACTTTCAGGCCGCTGGGAACTTTTTGTAGACACGATGTTTCAAATTGTACGTAGACCTAGAATGGATATAAGGTCGACTCGTGAAGCGAAATGAACTGGTTCGCTAGGAAGTATGAGAGAAAACAAAATTAACAACTGTCCCATTACATAAGTTATCGTTTGAAGAAAGAAATTGTTATTACATGGATTCAAAAGTGCAATAATTTCTTATATTTGCAATCTTAACTCTTATTTTTAGGTAAAGTGTTACTTTAAAAATAGAAATGGACTAAATGTCGAAGTGTAAAAAAAAAAAAAAAAAAATATTTTCTTTCCAATACGGTTATCCATACATAGAAGAGAAACAACAGTCATGAATGTTAGTGATCAGTAGCTGATTAAACACAGGCATCGAAAAGCAAATATCATTATTTGTGCTGTGAGGCATAAAATTAATTAAGTCTATTCTCGGGTAGGTCTTCTCCCCGGCCAGTACCACTTCTCTCTCGGAATAGAGTGAGACGTTTTCAAAAGGTGAAATGCCAAGTAGGCAGGACTATATATATTTTTTAACCTCTGGTTGCATGTACGCGTGGAATTTCCATTTTAAACTCGGCCTTGGACTGCATTCCGTCCAAGTGGCTGTTCAGCTGATTAATAATAATAATATCTCCTTATTTATTTTTAGACATGTGTTGCTTAGCAACAGGACCTGTCAAACCGGCAGATCTTGACACTAAAAAAAAAAAAAAAAAAAAAAATCTGATGGTATGGTCAATAAAAAAAACCCGGATTGTTATATTTATGTGGTGAGGGGTCAGATTGATAATTTTTCATCACAGTTATTGAATAATGACATCGTGTAAGGCCAAGAGTCAATATTTTAATTTATTCTGAAAAATTATTCAAGTTTTAAAGTTTATCGTTAATTTGCAATTTGAAAAAAATCGACTAATCATCGTGTATTCTCGTTTTTGCAGGCGCGGATTATTAAAATGGCGTGAATGTTACTCCTCCTTTTCTGCTTGAACAGAGCATTTTCTTTGTTTCATTTTTATTTTATTTCTATTTTTATTTTTAAAGATATCCAAATTTATGTATCCAGATATCTTCTATTTTAGCGTCCGAAACGGGTTTTTTTTTTGTTTTTTTTTGCATGTTAAATATTGAATTACCTCCCTTAGAATATCTTACTTAGCCTCATATTCTGAACATAATTTTTTTTCGATAATAAATAATTTAAATTATTGGGTCTGTGGTAAATTTCTTGTAACTTTACTTTTTTGTAAATTAAAATGTGACAACTCAAATAGAAGTGATTTTTTTTTTTTCATTTTGGGCCCCACTCTGATCCAAATATTGAATTCACCCTTTTTACCACCTTTTTAAAGTATTTAAGTTTATTTGTCTGTAAGTATAACAAACTTTTGCTGTTTAAAAAGTTATCTCCTTTGCACTGGAGACTCTAGGTGGGAATGTCTTCTTTTTTTATGAAAATAGCCGTTTCAAGATTTTTATGAAGCTAATATTTAAGGAGAATAATCCTAGTGTTTCTATTACAGAAAAAAAAAAAAAAACTATCCTACAATTAATGAATTGATATTTAGAACATTTAAAAAATATTGAAATGTATCTGTGGCATGGATTATTTAAGTCCAATAGTGTGGTAGACTTCCACCACATTTATTTAATTTTGATTAGGAAGCCAAACTGATGTGAAGAAAGGACAAACAAACAAAACCTATATATATATATATATATATATATATATATATAGGTTTTGTTTGTTTGTCCTTTAACTTTGTGTGAACATTCGTATTTTGGAGAAGTTCGTAAGAGTTCATACGTACGTGAATGTGTGAAATGTTATTTAACGTCTGACTGCAAGGTCAAGACGATAGTTCTTTGAGACTACATTTTGCAGCAAAAAGAGAGAAAAAAAGAGAATGAGTGAACTCATGTCTGTTATTTATAGCTAATGTAGTCACGTGACAGGCTCACAGCGCTTTGGCAGGAAACTTGACTTAATCACGTGCTGGAAAAATATATTGTGTGTGGGTGGATTGCAACGCCCACTTGTGTGTTTATTGACCAATTAGAAGCTGATATTTTCTGAAAATATTTACTAAGCTAAGAAGGCTCTTGGGATCCAATTCTTCCAAAAGTGCACAAAATCGACTACATGAAAATATAGCGACTATAAAATTGTAGCATAAGACAGCAGCGTTGATTTCTATCCAATGAATGATTGTTATTGAAATTTGAATTTGTGTAGGTATGTATGTGTGTGTGATGATTGCTATAATATGACACACTTCATTCTAAGCTTTTTAGTTAAGTTACACCTGTGTTTGTTTTCACACTACAATTTTGAAATTATTTTCTTTTATTATATTTGTGGAAAATTGTTTTTTTTTTTTTTTGGAAGCTGATCTCATGTTCTGCAAATGGTATCTTTCAATGAACCTTATACTTCAAAAAGATTTCAAATACTGGTGCCTGACTAATGCTTCCTCTTTGTTTTAATTACTAGTCTGAATTTTACAAGCAAGAGAAATCTACAATTGATAGCCAGTCAGAATGGTATTAACCTTGCAAGTTTAATGTGAAAGTCATGAAAGATCAATCTAGATGATTTTGATTTTACAAGTAAACCAGAAATACTTTGTGGTTATCTAATTTATACAAAATAAAATCATTTATTTTGAACAAAGTAAAGGATAAAAATAAAAATTTTGAAAAGTGGACCCAGAATTAGCAAAAAATAAACTCTAATTTGGCTAAAAGAAGTCAGATAATATTTGCTGGATTCCGGAATCTTTCAGAATGCTGGGCAAAGGGAGATCATCTGTCAATTATGGACACAGAGGTCATTTGTTTAGTGACTCCATCAATTTGGATGAAAGTATTTAAAGCACTTTAAAGGGGAAAAAAATAATTATGAAATGAGAAAATATGTTTTGAGCCATCTATAAAATGAAACTGGAAAAGAACAAAGGTTTTATTGTGGAGTCATGATTAATTACTATTGTGTTTCATAGGAAATGTGGCTGTAAGGATTTTATTAGTCACATATGAAATATCAATAATACTCACGCTAAAAAATTATTTTTCACTAAAGATTTTATTGGCCTAACGAGAGTTATCTGATGGCATGGTGGTAGTGAGAGGGACCTCAGCCAATGGAATTGCAAAGTAGCAATGCTGAAACTGGATAGGGAATTGAACAAACCAAATTTGGAAGAGTGTGTAATCAAGCCTAATGAATTATTAATCAGTTATCTTGAGCTACACTCATCATGAGAGCTCTTCAATATAAGCCATATGACTTTGACCCAAGGATGCAGTTTGCTGTAGAGAAAAGAAGAATTATCATTGGGAGAACTTGCACGCACCATAACAACTAGCCTCTTCTTCATCAATTTTTGTGACAAAAAAGATTTTCAACTTGAACATTTTTGACTGCAGAAATGTTAAATCAAAGGAGAATTGGAAACTAATTTTGGTTGCAGGCCTAACAGAGTCCTCTGACCGCACTAACTGAAGCAACCAATAAAATTTAGCCAGATGAGAACTAGCCAACTGGCTATAACTATGAAATCCACAGCACTGCTGAATAGAAATTAATGTTGAAACTTGAAGTCCTCATCAATATAATGGATTGTTTTGTTATGATAAAATATTAAAAATAAATGATTAATTAAAAAAGTGTAGATAAATAAATATTATAATAGTCTAAGTTGTTTTTTTACACACACTTTTGGAAGAAGTATATTTAAAAGAAAGCCAGACAATAAAAAATAAATTTGATGTGATACATTTGTCTGTTCAAGTTACTAAATATAGAAATAGCTCAAAAAAAAATTGACAGAAATAATTTGGTCAAGGTGGACTGTGGTTACTTTTTCAAATTTGAAAAATATGTACTCTGTATTTATTGTGCAATCAAAAGTGTGACTTCCACCCACATAAATTCAAAAGTTGATGTCTGTCTGAGCCTTTTTTGAGTATATATAAGAAAACAGATCAGTGGATAATGGCTGAACATGCAATCATTTTCAAGTGGAAGGTAATAAAAATTTTGAAGAGACTAGAAAGCATGAAAATTTTGACCCGAAGGGATAAAAATAAAATTCCAGAAGGAAAAGCTATTTTTTGTAGACATTGATGGATGAGCTGGATTGTTTCTTGCAAATGGTAAAAAGAATTGCAAATAGAATTGTGTTCTGAAAACAAAAAATTGATAAAAGTTTTTTTCACTTAACTCATGTTTACTTTAGAGTTTCATGGTTATAAATGTAATAAGCACTCGTTTGAACAGAGTTAATCTGCTATCATTTCTTGATTCTTTTTTACTTTTATTTATTTTTACTCTATTTCTTTTCTCTTTTATGGATGTTGAGTGATTGCTGATTTCTCATCCTCTTTTTTTTTTCTCTTTTTTTTCTCTTTTATTCTTTCCTCACCTTTGTTGGTCTCTGGCTTATTGTTGACAATTTAATTTAGGTTATGGTTGGAATTTTGTGTGTGTATGTTTGTGTTTATGCACGTGCCTATGTGTGTACGCTTTAACACACGTAAGCATGTACACGCTCACTCACTCATGTAATCAAGCACATCTCAAAAGGAGTTGAATACAAGTTGTCCAGAGATTCTTTGGGGAAATCTTTGGCCAAGCTGATGGGCATATTCATCTTGAACAAAATAAGCAAAATTGTCCATGTCAATGACCATCGTATCTATTGAGACGATAGTTTGAGGGTAGTCCTCGACAACAAAATAAACAATGACTCCATTAGGAAAAAAATAGTACAAACTGTTTAATAAGTTAAATTTCAACATCACTGTTAAAATGAAGAGCAAAGTAGTTCAATACTTAGATGTTTAGTTAAATCTATTGGCTGGTACAGTCTCACCATTCACAAAGCTTCATACTGCTTTAAAATATATACATTACCAAGACTAACCACCTGACAAACATAATCAAGTACATTCCAAAAGGAGTTAAATACAGGTTGTCTAGAATTTCTTTGGCTGGGAAAATCTTTAAAGAAAATAATATATTTGGCAATATTAAAGGGACAGGGACTAAATGGCAACCTGAATTTTAAACTTCAAGTCTATCCAAAAATAACAGACAGAGAACCAGAAATATTATTTGGTTCCCCACAAGTTAAAACTAATATTAGAAGAATATTTTTTGGCCTATTAGAAAAGCACTTCTCTAAGTCAATTGAACTATCAAAGGTTATCAATAGGAATACCATTAAATTAAGCTATAGTTGTATGGGAAATTTAAGTAATTTGGTAAAAAAAAAAAAAACATAACACTAAGACCTTAAATATAGATGATTCAAGAAATAAGGAAAAAGGCACTTTATGTAGCTGTAGAATTAAAAAAAAATGTCCTCTAAACATGATGTGCTGTACAGAAGGGGTGGTCTACCAGGCTGAAGTTAGCAACAACAGTAGCTACAAGAAGATCCATATAGGTTATACCGAAGGCACATTCAAAAAACTTTGGTATAACTACACTTCCACTTTTAAGGTGCAAAAAGTATAATACAAAATTGGCAGATTACATTTCCAAATTAAAGGATGAACATGGCAGAAGTTCAAGCATAAAGTGGAGTATCTTAGAACAAGTCAAACTGAGCAGAACAAGTGGTGGACGTTGTAGGGAAAGATGTTGTTAAACAACAGAACTGAAATAATGTCCAGGTGTAGACATATACATAAAAATATCCTAGGTCTCTATGACCCCAGGTGAAGGATTATTTTCTATACCTCCTCCCCTTCTTTACTTCCATTGCTGTAGTTTAATAATTGTAGTATGGTTTTTTTTGGGTATTTTTAAGCATTACGCCCCGAGCAAGGCGTGAAGCCACTAGGATGCAGGGGGTTGCAGAAGATTTGGAGCAAGAGCAGATAGGAGTGATAGAAGAAAGGATGAGGAGAAGGATAGTGGATAGATCAAGGTAACTGGAGATGTCGATTGACATTACATTTGAATAGTTGGAGATTATAGCTCTCAGGGAAACAGTAATTGGGAAGGGTGTTCCACAGGCAAGAGGTGCAAGGTATGAAGCTATTGGAGTAGAAGAGACGGCTACATTTAAAAGTTTCTACAGTGTAAGGGTTGGAGCGGGATGCTAGCCTTGTAGGGCGCTTGAATTCATGGAGTCTGGGAACCAGTGAAAGCAGCTCATCGGAGCAATTACTATGAAAGTATTTGTAGAAAAGATAGAGAGAGACAACGGCGCATCTGTGAGAGAGTGACTGTAGATGAGATGCCAGATCAGGGCCAATTACATATCCATCTCTGGATCTTGTCAAGAACTCCGAGGTAAACAGAAGGTACCCCAGACCATATATGGCAGCAATACTCCATGCAAGGGCGAATGGTTGATTTGTAATACTCCATGTTTTACAAACACTTATTGCCTGCCACCTGAAGAGACTTGGCAGTCGAAACCAAGGTTTTGTGCAGTTATATAAAGTGTTTTTCTCCTTTATTATATTTACTTGTCCTGCATGTTCTTTTAAAAGACATCTGTATCAAACACTTTTTGATATACATCCATTTCATGGTATGGTATTTTTCTGGCTTCTTAACAGATTTGTTTATATATGGTGGTTAATATACACATGCATATATGTACATATATCTAAAACACACAAATATATATACAAACGTACATACACATACATATACATATATATATATATATATATATATATATATATATATATATGTGTGTGCGTGTGTGTGTGTAAAAAAAATTCCAAGAGGATAGAATCCAGGTAGAACTCAATTTTCAGGACAGAGTAAGGATATAATAAAAAGGCTTAAACACTAGTACTCAATGGTCATAATTTATTACATTTGTCGGAGTTACCTCCGCCTTCGCTCCTTAAACTAAGAGAACAGGTCATTTCGACCTTGACCTCTCATTCATGCTCCCTATACACTGTTAACCCGTGGGAGAGACTAGCAAGTTCCCTTTTTAGTTAAGTTATATTACAAACCTTGTTGTAATATACTGCTAGACATTTTTAGGCCATAGTTCCCTTTAGCTAACCTCGACGTATTTTATTATAGAGACTTTACTGTTAGCTTATCCAATTTAACTCGCTGGTCTCCCTTGTCACAAGACAGTGGCTTCTCACTAAATCCGGCGGGCGACTGAAACGGTTGGATACGCAGGCTCCTGGCCTTCGTGGCCAGGAACGTCGATCAATGGGCTGCGTATTAAGTTATGCTCCCATTTTCTTTTTGTCTGCCAACTTGATGATACTTGGAAACTTTCTCTCTCTCTCTCTCTCCTTCGCCTACTACTCCCTGGCTTCTGTTCAACTCTCGGCATTCTGTCCCTACTGGCTGCCTGCACGTCGCCCTTAACCTTTCCCGTACACTATGTTAGTAATTATTACGGGAGGTTACTAATATCGGACTCGACCGGCAAACACCCAACACCTGCACTGGACCTGTGACATGCTCGAACATCGCCAGCTCTTCTCTCCTTCACAACACGTCAAGTTGGCATCCCAGCAACGACCAACAACCAACAAGTGGCACCCCGGCAACGACCAACAGCGATCATCCTGCCAACAACCAACATCACTTGCAACAATCAACTGCGATCATCCTGCCAACAACCCACTCAGCTTCAACTGCAACAACCAACAGCGATCATCCCAGCCAACAATCAACTTCAGCAACCAACAGCGATCATCCTGCAACAACCAACATCAACTCCAACAGCGATGATCCTGGCAACTACCAACACCAACCTCGACCATCAATGCCTGCACTAGAACTTCTGTACCTCCACCGTTCCGACAACCTTATTTTTTTTTCTAGAATAAATCAGCATATATCATATATATCCTCGTTCTGTTGTCCATGTTGTTTCACCGTCAGATTTAACGTCTTCAAAAATGTTAGCAGGCCTCTTGTGACCTCATTCACCCTTGTGGGATACGGGGGCGCACGGGGGTCCGCTACACATTGGAATCGTAAATACGATCCAATTCATCAGACCTACAAATTCAAAAAGAAATCAGAAAAAATAACTCCGGGAATAAAAAATAAAATTTAGTGAGAGTGTATGTATGAGAATGTGGGATGAATGCAAGAGTAAATGAAAACTATAGGGAGGGGTAACAGACGAGAGAAGAACAGGAAGGTCTAAAGATGAAGGGGGGATTAAAATTTAACAGAGAGAAGTTTTAAAGAGTGGAGTCAGATACAAATAAAAATGAATATTCTAATATGTCTAATACATTTTTGAATTGCTGACCTAAAATAAATTAAAGATAGACACCGGAAAAGAGTATATGTTTTGTGGTGACACACACACACACACAATAGACGATACACTTAAAGATTGGAAGATGAGAGTGGGGAAAAAAAAAGGAGGTGGGGAAGATACGGGGGTGCAGCTAAAACTGAAGAGCATTTATAAAAGGGCCGCTGTGCAATCGAGAAAATTTGACAAAATTATATCGACTACAGGTTACAAATCTAATATAAACATATAAATATAGCGATTATTTAAACTAGCAAGGACCTATTATTTCTATGTTCAAAAACACATACGTATACACAACGACATATCTATATTTACATGTGCATATATCCATGTAGGCGTGTACACACATAACTATATATATATATATATATATATATATATATATATATATATATATATATCACATATACATACAGACATACACATACATGCACATAAACATATATACATAAAACCTTACATATATACATACAATTACATAACTACACCCATCCAAACAAATAAACAACGTATCCCTCAATATATCCGTCTAACTATGCATACATACATACCAATACACCCATATACATATACATATGTATACATACATACCTAAACATACACACACACGTATAAACACATCTACATACATACATATATATATATATATATATATATATACATACACACACATCTCTACATACATATATATATATATACACATGTACACACACATACATGCACACATACATATCTATATATAAATCAAAAGGTAAAAGCTAAAAAATATTTTTCAAAATCAAAGAAAATTAATTAAAAAATTAAGGAACCATATCCATCCATATATACATTTAACATATAAAAATATAAATATAAAAATATAAATATAAATATAAAATAAATATAAAAATATAAATATAAATATATAAATATAAAAATATAAATATAAATATAAATATAAAAATATAAATATAAAAATATACGGGTGGGATTAAATTAATTTATCCTTCAAGAACATTGGGGAAGAAAACGTTAAGAATACCAAAAATATTAAAAACCTGCGGAGTGATTAACGCGTATCTATCTCTTATGTTTACACATATACCTAGGCATATAAATAACGAGCAGCATGGCCCGGCGTTGCCCGTGCTTGATTCAAAAATCGTACGACTCATATAGCAATCGCTATCACTTGACTTAAAATATTTTTGCCCTTCCTTGCCTTTAAAGGAGTGCCCTTTGCCGTGCTGATGTTGCTACATGCCTTACTTCTTGCCTATCTCACACTGCTAATTTTTTCTAAGCTCTGTACTAAACATTAAATCTGTTACGAAAAAAGAACTAAACAAAATGAACACAAAACGATCAGCTTTAAAAAAAGGACTCGTAACTGGAAGAACCGAATGAAAAAAAGAATGTTAACAACAAATACTTTTTCACATCCAACCCAGTTCTGCGGAATCAGAATCAACGTTGAGTTTAAGCAAGTGGAGTAAAGTGCCATGCAGATTTAAATTTTTCCCACTTGTGACGAATGCAGCTATTGATTTTTTTTGCATGCTAGTTAAAATTCGTGTCAGTCAGCTGTTGGCTCTCATGCTGGCCAATAGAATCTTCCTGCCTATTTGTTGCAGCCAGCTATAGGCTCTCACTCTGGCCAGTAGAAAATGGCCGCAAACTACATGAAAACTGCCGTAGAAGCATGAAAAAATCGATTATTTCCACTATCGATGGGAGTTGGGAATCTTGACCTTCCCCTTAACTTGGAGCAGGTACATGTAAATTTTGGTGCAAATCCGTCGGAAATTACGGCCGTGCATTCGTTACACACACACACACATCCTGCCTTTTATCTATATATATATATATATATATATATATATATATATTGTATTGAGCACTTTTTTATTATTTTAGCTGTTGGTAGGGAGAGCTTTACCCTTTGATTGTGGTAGATGCTATTTTCAGTACCCTAATTATTTTATTAGATGCTTTTGTCAGTACCCTAATTATTTTATATTCACTGTTTTGGGTTTTTTTTTTTAAGCATTTCACCCCAAGCAAGTCAGAAGTGCCATTATCACACAGGGGGTTATGGAGAGTGAAAATGAGAGAAAAGTGTGGGTGTAGAGGGGATTGAAGAAAGGAAAAAGAACAGGTATCAACGCAACAAAACATGGTGACTGATGTTGCATTTAGGTTTTTGATGATTGTAGTTATCAGGGAAGCAAGTGAGAGGAATGTGGAGAAGTGCGAGGAAAGAAACTGTTAGAAGGGCAGTTACATTTAACTATTTCAACAGTAAAAAGTTGGGACCTAGATGCCAATCTAGTAGTACACTTAAATTCATGTAGTCAGGGCACCAAGGAAAAAATGCTCATCAGTGCAGTAGCCATGAAAATATTTGTAGAAAAGACAGAGGGAAGCCACATCACGTCTGTGAGAAAGCAGCTGAAGTCAAGAAGCTAATTCAGTACTGATTACATTACAGATCCTACTTTAGATTTTTTTGAGAATATTGCAGTAAGGGAAGGTAGGGGAAAATTTTATGGATAAAACTTTAACTGCGCAACCAGTTATAAAAAATCACAGAAATGCAATCTATGTTGTTATTCATTTAAACATCATCATCATTTAATAGTAATAAAATATATATATATATAATATATTTAAAGTAATAATAATAGTAATAAAAGTAATAGACAGATACACACATATACAATACAGACATACATATATACATACATATATATAAAAACTTACATAGTTACAAACCTAATATATATATATATATATATATATATATATATATATATATATATATATATATATATATGAATTAAGATCAAATATAGATAGGAATGCAAGAGAATGATAGGATAAGGGACAAATAGGAAATCTTTTTATAAATCTGACACGCTTTGCTTTTATTAACACTTGAGATGTGGAGGTTTATTTTCCACGAGGGTCGGCCAGGTGAAGGTGAGAGAGGTAGCACGTCGCAGTGTTTACTCATTCCCCCATGAGAATGAGATGTGACATAAGGTCAGATTAATGTGGGGGACCCGAGCATGTACACTTGGGCAGGGACAAAAAATTCCCCTCTCTTGGTGGAAGAAATCGGTTGTGTTTATGTTAGCATTGTAGCTGGTTGGCAATATCTTTTGGTTGATGACTAAAAATTAACTTCCGCATTTTGACTGTACACATGGGTTTCATTTGGACACCATGTGTATTTAAAGTAGTTTCCGGTTATTATTTTTAGTTAGAAGGACTTGTATATGTTTAGGTTTCATTTGTTTACTTTTTGTGTATCGTTCTCTGAAAAAAAACGCTGAGTCACCGGAACTTAACGGCATTCAGACATTTGAGTAGCTGGCAGTAACTTCCAGCTGGGTGTGATACCCTTAACCGTGCTTTCAAATTGATTTTGTGCAAAAAAAATTGTATTTTTCCCATTTTTGGCGCTGTCAGAACCACCGCTGGGTAATTTTACGTAGTCCTGTGAAGTTTTCTTGAAATCGGTTGAAAAATGTAGGAAATACGATCCCATATATAAACGTATAGACACACACACACACACATAATCTGTGTTTTATAATAAGTAAGATATCTGATTTCACATATCAGCTATTAGGGAAAACCTCTACCTACATACCCACATACACATATATTAACACATGAGTAAAGTTTGTTAACCCAAATTAAAAATAAAAATAAGAAAAAAAATGTAAATAAATAAATAAATAGTGCATCACTTAAACATACACAATGATACATATAGATAATCATAATAGTCATTCATTTAAATGTCAAGTCCGATGTTATTAGTCCAAGATGGAACTGTCACAAGTGACAACACATTATAAAATCGTGTTTATGTTTTGAATAGTTTTTTATGTCAACATTTAGAAAAGATCTCACTACGAAGATTTAGCAACTCATCTTGATTCTTATCTTTAATAATAAAATTTTTTTCCGCAATGCACAGATCACACCGATCATGGAAGTTATTAGGGGTACTAGCTCTTTATAAGTATCTCCATTCTAAATGTGGGGTTAGTCCCTTATCCACCAGATCCCAGTAGTGTTTGGATAAAGTAGTTTGATTTTTGATGTATCTATATCTAAAAGAGTATCTATGGTTGTATAGACGCTGCTTCCAGTTCATCCACGGATATACCTAATATATCTTTTTTTCTGGTTTATATTTTCCTTGGGAAAGATTGTTGCCTTGTATACTACATTTTCATACATACATTTATCCTCATCTTTGTTTCCATATTTATTACAACGTTTCGGCCTTTCAGTATCTGTCTATATTCCTGAGATGAGGTATTATGTACACTGTTTACATTATTCGGACTATTGTCCTCATCTTTGTTGCCGTATTTATCACAATGTTTCAGCCTTTCAGTATCTGTCTATATTTCTGAGATGAGTTATGTACATTATTTACATTATTCGGACTATTGTCCTCATCTTTGTCACCATATTTATTACAACGTTCTGGTCGTTGTACGCTCCGGCCTTCTTCAGGTGGTTGGAATGTCGAACTGAACCCTTTATTTCATCACTGGAGTAGACTGTTCTAGTTCCACGTGCCATGTTTAATGGATGTCAGTTATCAAGGACACATGGCACTGTGGATAAAGATGTTGGTTAGATCCAGTGACAGGACCCAAAGAGTGTGAGTTCAATACCCAGTTAAGACAGTGGAGGACTTGAAGAGGTGAATTAACAGGAGATAACTGATAACTGACATCCATTAGACATGGCACGTGGAACTAGAACAGTCTACCCCAGTGAGCGAAATAAAGGGTTCAGTTCGACATTCCAACCTCCTGAAGTAAGCCGGAGTGTACAACAGCCGAGACGTTGTAATAAATATAGCAACAAAGATGAGGACAATAGTCCAAATAATGTAGTGTACATAAAACCTCATCTCGGAAATATAGACAGATCCAGTAAGAAAGTTGCTTTTCCTAAACATTATTTTTTAATGATAAGATCATCTATATAAAGAGAGCTTTGTTGTAGCATGTTGGAATCCCTATTCTTTAACTCAAATGGAACGGCTTACTTCAACATCCACAGCTCATATGGTAAAAAGAGGACCCTAATTTAGTCCAGATTGACACACCCACTTCTGGAATACCACTTAAAAAAAAAACAAACAAAAAACAAAACAAAACACAACAGGACCATATAATGTTTTTTTTTGACCAATCAGAAAAAAACACTTAGTTTTCACAGAAACTGTTTCTAAGCCATTGAGTCACTATAAATCCAAGACGGATTTCATCCATGAAGGCAAATCCAACCAGGCTGGTATTAACAATAGACCCCATGGCTGGTACATTTAACCAGGCCATTAGCAATGACACCAAGGCAATTCCATCAACCAGGAACGTAACAAGCAGCAGTGACTGTCTTTTGACCACTACAATGCTATTATTTGTGGAAAATTTCTCCCATGAGTATTACACTTGACTATATATGCATGTTGGTTTTCTCCATGTCTATCAGGATTACTACCTTGTGTTATACCATGAACAAACTCTCAGGTTCCCTGAATGATATATGATACTTTGGAATGAGCAAATGATTGAAACTTATAAATCACAGGAAATGAAAACGTTTATCTCGTCCATATCTTATCTCTATTTGTTTTGTTACTTTCACTTTCTTTTTCTCTTGTTGATGATAAGGCTGCTGTTACAAATGTTTTTTTTTCTGTTGACACTGTTATTACTGTATATTCCCATGGCAATTTTTATTGTTTTAAAGAGCAATAAATAAAACCCAAATACATAAAACTGAATTTGGGCACCTCGATGTGGTATAGTGATTAGCAAGCTTGTCTTGTTGGAACAATTACAACTAAGTAGTGAGTTCAATCCTCACTGCATAACCTACACTTTAGCCTTGTGCCACATTTAAGCTAAACTGAATTTATGCATTTTCTTTTTTATTGAGAAACATGGCTGAAAAAGTGTAGTGATAGTGGTGTCAAGAGAAAAACAGTCCATATCTGACCTGTTGTTTTTGTGTAGGGATGCATGTTAAACTTTGCCAGTGTTTACTGGCTTTCATATCTCTTCATCTAATTTTCTTAATAACCCTTTTTTTTTTTCTTTCCATTTTTTTTTTTTAAATCATTTCACCCCAAGTAAGGCAATAAAAGTTACTAAGATGCAAGAGCTTACTGTGAGTGAAAGAAATAGAGAGGACAATAAAAGAACAGGAGCAAGGAGATAACGATTGACATCTTCCAATTTTTGAAGCTTGTAGTTGATAGAAAAGCCGGAAAAGAGTTTCACAAGTGCAGAAGAAATTATTAGCATAGAACTTACAGTTACAACTAGCAATTTCAACAGTGAAATTATGAGACCTAATAGCCAATCTAGTATTATGACCAATAATGTTGCAGATTCTTCTTTGGATTTTGTCAAGAATCTCTAGATATACAGCGGATATGCCAGAAATATCTGATGCACAAACAAATGGTAGACTTATATATGTGTAAGATTGATTCTGGCAAAAAAAACTGTCCTCATAACATTGCAACCAGTTATTTCAATGTTTTCTTGATGATCAATCCACTTTTCTTGCTTATTACCATTTTAATTTTGTTGTGGCATTCTTGGTGCTTTTAGCTCCTGTAAATCAGTATTTACCTCTTTTTATCATTAATATTTATTATTTTATTTAAAAAAAAAAAAAAAAAAAAAAAAGAAAAGAGAGATGCTAATTTACAGGAACTAAATGCTCTGAAGAAATGCTGGATCTAGCTCCAAAGAAGCTAAATTGGAAACTATGATTGACGTTACACAGAAGCTATTATGCCTGATTCAGTTGCATATATCTTTCTACAGCCAAATAGTTTAAAGTGTTTGTAAAAAAAAAAAAAATAATTTGGCAGAGATATATACAGGGTGTACCAAAAATACTTTCCCAAACTTTAGGGGAGAGTTCCTCATACTAAACTAGAACATAACTCCATATAATCATATGTTCACAAATTCTTCATTTGAGTTATTATGTTTAAAGAAAGTTTACAGTAGATGGCGCTGTGTTGCCATGTAGACAAGGTTACATTTGTCATTTGCGTACATTTGTGGATAGTCCGTCTTCAACATTTAACATGGGTAGTAGTAAGTTATACGAGAAGTATTCCATTTAACAATGGCAGAATATTCATATCATGAGAAGGCAGATATTTTTTTTTAGATACGCCCGCATGAGTGGTAATGGACATGAGGCTTCCTGGCCATATAAGATTGTGTTTCCAGACTGAAGGCGGCAGCTGAGTTATTCAACCTTTGCTGATATTTGTCCCATTGCTGAGACAAGATCTGTGGCACCACAAACTATGGGGTAATAAATATTTTTGAATTGTATCTTGGATTGTACATTTAACAGCATCTAACATAAACTTTAAACTTAACTAAAAATGAAGGATTTGTGGATATATGTCAGTGTGGACTTTTGTCTGTTTTGGCATGAGGAATCCATCCCCAAAGTTTTTAAAAATATTTTTCATACACCCTGTATATGAAATTAAGTCAAATGTGATAAAAATTATACTGAAGTCCAAACTACTTCAATGATTCCAGTTCCAAATAAGAACCAGCAAACATTTTCAGTTTTATCTTCAATATTTATAGAATTTGTGCAAATAGATCTTTGCTGATCTTTTATTATAACATTTCAATTGGTCAAGTCACCAGTTTTCTTTAGGCAAATTTAACAACTAGTAAATAACTTATAGTTCTTCACTTGAAAAACTGATACATAATCCAAATAATAAAGAGAAGGATATTCATTTATAAACTTCCACATTTTAGTGAGTGTGAGTCTCTCTCTATCAGATATACCACTCTTTGGGGAAGCTTATGGTACTGAAAATCATGCATGTGGTCTTCTCAGATTCTACAGAAGTTTTTGATGCTTACAAATATATTTGTATCTTTTGATAGAGTTTGATGGGCAACTCAAGAGCAAAGAAATTTAATGTGCCCAGGTTGAAAACCCTGATTTCTTCCAAAGATGACAAATTTGAAATTGACTAGAGAATTCAACTCGGTTCCTGTGAAAATCTTGCAGATATCACTGAAAATATCTTCTTGGAATTGGAGCAATTAGGGAGAAATTCAAAACACAGCTTCACAAATAATCTTTGTTTAAAAGTAGCTTGATAGTCAAAATATATTCATTGTCCATTGACAAGAAAAAAAAAAAAAAAAAAAGTTGGTTATTTATTAGACTCTTTACTAAATGTGCTCTCATTTTAAGATTTTAAAGTGTCCAAAGAAAAAAAAAAAAGTTTTGAATGAACTTGATCTGTTCAAACTAAAAATTGTTAAAAATATCAAACATGTTCTCAGCTGTGCCTTCAGATTTCTTTTACCAACCATGATTACCTTAAATTTCTCTTTAGTAAATCAATATGAAATTTAAAAGACTTACCTTGCAACTTCAAGTTTCACAGAAATAAATCCTCTTTTCAGGGCCAAGATAAATCAAGGATTTATTCATCTTACCTTTGAAGAGCAGATTTATTTTTGTTAAAATCCCAATCAGGACTGAAGTATAACTTTTATTTACATTTACTCACTGTTAATTCTCGGTTTCTTAATACTGAGCACTATACAAACACCACTTGGCCTTCAACCCATTTTTCTCCAGCAATATACTATCAACTGTTTTGTTTTTCAGGCAAAAACATTATTAAACATCTCTAAGTTTTAAGAGACAAATTTATTCCCTCTGTCCATTATTAGTATTTGCTGATTAGTGTTTAGTTGTTTTATTCCTACAAGGAAATGCTGATAAGTTCTTGGCCCAACAGAGAATGGATTAAAATAAATTTGATGCTTGATAATTTGGTGAGATTTTGGAAATTGGGTTGAGCTAAAATCTTTTCATCATTCCCTTGTAAAATCAAGTTATTTAATTCATTGAGGTTCTGATTGTGGTATAAACTTAAAAAAACAAAACCAAAAACTTGAAAACAAAATCACCTGTTTATTAACCATGTAGCAATGGCTGATGAAATATCTATGAAAAAAATTCCTTTCCTCTGGCAGTAAATCAGATCGTGTTTCAGAACAATTTGTACATGGCAATGAAGCAGTAATTATCCTGGAATAACTGATGTTTTAACTTGATACGACATCACACAAAATACACTAATCCTGAGGGGTTAATTAAATATTAATTCCAATAATCTATAAGAAATTTAAGCTACTAGAATAATTAGCTATGAGTTTTCGGTATAGACTCCTTGTTAAGAAAAAAAATTTTGTGCCAAGGGATGAAGGTGTTATTCTAAAAAGTGGGTCAGGTAGCAAACTCAGCAGAAGCTGAAACGATACTGTGTGTTTCTGCCATAAAATCTCAAAACAGGTTCTTACAAGAAACTTAAGTGATGAATAAAGAAGATTTTTTGGGGTCTCATTTTCTACTTTTTCTAATGGCAAATAAGAAAATGGCAACTTGCACAGATTTCAAATAAAACTATATTTAATCCATTCATTGCTACATTGGATATTTAAATTCTTACAGAAAGCTATCTATATTTTCATAACCATTAAAAATTGCTATATAAAGAACACTTATGCTTTATTTTAGAAAATAAAATAAACTTTATTAAACTATAAATAATGATACCAATGTGTGTCCTTGATATTAATTAGCTTTGTTTCCTCTCTAGTGACTCAAGATTTTTGTTGAGAAAAAAAAGAAAAAAGAAAAAAAACAGATGTACATGCACATTAGAGGGAATGTTGCATGCCAGTTGGAAATAGAAAAAGGAAAAAAAATAAAAAACAACAGGTCACCTTAGCATCTGTCTATATTTCTGAGGAATTGTAACTTTTAAACTATTTACATTGTTCGGACTGTTGTCCTCATCTTTGTCATATTCACAATGTTTCAGCTGTTGTACGCTCCAACCATCTTCAGGTTATATATATATATATATATATATATATATATATGGAATTTCAAACCAAACCCTTTATTTAATTCGCTGGGATAGATTGTTCTACTTCCACATGCCATGCCTTTTCTGGATATCTCAGTTTCAGTTATTTCCTTTTAGTAATTCATCTCTGCTGTGGCCAGGTATTGAACTCTCAACTCTTTGGGTAAAGTCACTGGATTACTTCAACCAATGCCTGGCATGTAGAACTAGAACAATCTACCCCAGCGGACTAATAAAAAAGAAAAAAAAAAGTGCTTGGTTTGAAATCCTAACATACATCACCTGAAGAAGGTTGTAATGTACAACAGCCAAAATGTTGTGAATATAGCAATAAAGATGAGGACAAGTCTGAACAATGTAAATAGGTAATCTTAGGTTGCAAACTATCATTTATACAAAGGATTCTCTTCATTAGAATTATTGTCACCATTTTCATTAAAATTTTGTACATCTGCTTTAAACAATTATTTTGGCTTTTTGCAGCATTTTTCAAATGTAATCTTCCTTAACCAAAGATACATTTGTATTTTGCAAGAGTCTAAGTCCCTGCTTTTACTGTCTATATACAAACTAATAACCTGGTGTTATTTTATTTTCAATTATAAATAGAGTTTAGGTAGGCTTACTTTTAGAAGAGTCTATTTTTGTTGAAAATAAATAAATAAATAAATAAAAAACTAAATTTCTTTTGAAGCTAAATGACTATGATTATTATTTATACTAATATTAGTTTATATAGTGACTGAGTTCATTGATCAGGTTTATCTAAGTTTTTTTTATAAAAGATCACAGTTCAAATTTTACTCATCTCACAGTCACAAGATGAATGTGTATGTGTGTGTATATATTATATATAAAAGCAGAGAGGTGAGAAATATACTTAATTTAAAACACCAAAAAGGTTTTAGTTGGAGGAAAAAAAAAAAAAAAAAAAAAAATTCTCTACATCAGAAATGACTATAGTCACCCTCATGCACCGGATAGTGATCAGTTCTTTCATTAATAAATAACTAGATTTGTAATTTCCTAGGATTGAAGACATTTCTCATGGGAATAAAAAAGGGTCTTGCACCAATCAAATTTCCATGACTAGTGTCTAAGAAATATAAAATATGAAAGAGCAATTCTCATGAGTCTTCAAGGAGTTCCATTTCTCTGATTTTGTTATCAATTGTTGTAAAGTATTTAAGTTTTATGACAACCTCCTTGGCACCAGCAAGATCTTTCTGCCGGAAAGCTTCCGAGAGGATTTCATAGCACTGGTTAATGTTCCTTGTGTTTAAGTTTTCAATCATACGAAGAGACTCAGAACTTGTTACTTGCTCCAGATTCTCATTTGTTTCCATGATTTTCATGAGAAATTCAACGTCCTCACACTGTGTGCCATTGTTCAGTGATTCTCCGTAGATGCTTAGCATGTACAGTCCCCGAGAAAGTGGCTTCAGTAAAGATGTGTAGGCCAGGTTAACAAGTGAAGATTGTTCAGCAGAGTAAAACTTTTCCCTCTACAAAAAAGAGAAGTTAAAAAGGAAAAAAATAACTAATATTTGGGAAGATATAAAAAACACAAGGTTTAAAAAAAAAAAAAAAAAATTTGAAAAACTGTAATAAGCAAGAAAATAAAATTAGAAAACGCACTAAAAAAATTATTAGTCTCCATTGTTTTAAACAATTTTCTCCCATCATTATTCTACAAACTTGTTGATGCCATTTTTGTAGAAACTTTGTTTTTTGTTGGAAGAAGGTTGTGAGGTACTTTTGGACTAACTATACAGTCAAATAAAAAAAAAAAAAAAAAAAAAAAAAAAAAAAAAAAATTATCAATTACTGTCTCCATTGTTTTAAACAATTGTCTTCCATCATTATTCTACAAACTTTTTGATACCATTTTTGTAGAGACATTTTTGTTGGAAGAAGGTTGTGAGATAGTTTTTCAATTGATTATACAAAGTCAATTTTATTATTTAAATTATTCTCTAGAGATCAGAACAAATCCAAAGTAGACAAGTCAGGAGAATGTGGTGGGTTCTGAAACATTCCTCATTTCACCTCTAAGCTTTTGCAAATTTTGTTTTGCAACATAGAATTTTGTGTTATGATAGAAAATGATACATTTTTGATTTGGCAAAATTGTTTTTTTTCCTTAAATCTAAGTTTCTTCAAATGGCAAAAACCAGTTAAGACATGGATATTTAAACTCTTAGCAATCTCTTCCATCAACGGCAAACAGAGGGTCTTCATGTGTAGTCGATTGCTTAGGTCAAAATCACTCTGGTGAAATCTGCCAGACCAATTTTTGACAGTCCAAAGAGATGGAGAATGATCCAAATAAACCTTCTAAATGTCCACCCCCTACCTTACAGTTTCGCCACTTATTCCTTTCCAAAATTCATATAGCATAATATAGCAAAAGTGAAACTTTTCCTCCTCCATCTTTAAGGCATTTATTTGTGGACAAAATCCTCCATCTTTAAGGCATTTATTTGTGAACTAAATTCTGAGAATCTGATAAAAAAAAAAAAAAAAAAAAAAAAGAAAATGACTACTCATCATTTCCACCGTTTCCTTTGAAGTAGTCCTTTGCCTGATTTTTGCTTGCTACATTACAATAGGTATATAAAAAAAAAAAAAAAAAAAAAAAAAAAATATAGTGCCACAATTGCTTAGTCACCATTCAAACTTCCTGAACACAAAATAACACTTTGTATAAAGCATAGAATTAGAAATTTAACTGACAGTGGTAAGTAACATTTTTTTTTTGTGTCATATACAACCAATTATCCAACGACATTGCATTCAAAACATGAAACAAATCTTTTATGCTAAGCTTTCTGGGAATTTTCCTTATTTCAGGGTCCAAAATATTCCAGATATGTTTATTAGATTTTATGTAAAGAGAAATGCATTTTTCTCACATATTTTGCTACGCAAAACAAAAGCTTTTTTCAAAAAGGTGTCGTTTTTATTTTATCTAAGAAAACGGAAGTGAATATTGGAAGAATTTTCTCCCTTAAAAGATCATTCCATTAGGCACTTTTCCAATGGCCTAAAGGCAGTCTTAATGAAAAACTATTTTTGTTTCTTCATTATCAAATTATAGTTAGAAGTAACAAAAAAGTAATTCCAACAGATTTTTGGTTTGGTGCGTTTTACGGCATATCAACCTCGATGGGTTATTTAATGCCGACATTTTTTTTTCCTGGTAATATTTTGTATTGTCAAAAACTTATTTCTGGTAATAATTTTTTTCTTCAAAAACTTATTTCTGGTAATAATTTTTTTTTATTTTTACAAAGTATTTCTGGTATTAAAACCTGTTTTTACACTTTTATAATGCTTTTTACCTCGGTTTTGGGGTTAACTATTTGTTCATAGCTAGGACCCTAACATAGGTACCTCCACGAAATCGCTAAAAAAAGAGCATAGCTTGATGAAAAAGACGCCAACCTTGCCGAAAACAAAATTTTATTGTCTAAATGCTTATGTTATTATTTAGAGGAAAGACCAAAGTTTTTTTTAATTATTTTTAAAAAATTTTCCTTTAGAAAATTCTAAATTTTGATTAAAAAAACCTTGTTTCTATTTGTATCAGCGGAACTAGTAAATAACATAGACAACTTTTAGCACGTTTTTTTAGTATGACACACATTAATTTGAAAAATCGTTCAAAAATAGAAATAATTATCGGATGTTAATGAAACTTTCAGCAACTATTCACAGATGATCGAAATTATTATAAATATTTTTTTTTATGAAAGTCATGGTAGAAATATTTTTAAAAAAAATATTTATTACCCCCCATAACTAATTTTATGAAAACGCTAGAAATTGATCGCATCGGTTTTAGTGATTACAATAATTAAAAGCACAGGGCTTTGAGGAATGCAAACCATGTTTTTTTTGTTTTTAATTGGAAACCCAGTACCTGAAAAAATCAGCTCTGAATTGTAACATACAAAACTCAATAAAACAAATATATTATTTAATTTCAAATGCTTTTATTTGCTTTTAGTTGTTTTTATGAATATGGACAATATTTTCTGAAAGCAAAAAAAATTTTTCCGATGAAAATGAATTTTAATACAATTATTTGTTATTTCATTAATTATAATAGATTTTACATTTAAGTTGTTAAAATATTATAAAATTAGTTAAAAAGTCGCTCAGGCTTTCATAAGTGTCCTTATGAGATAGATCTTTTTTTTTTTGTTGTAAATTGTATCATTTTGACTAATCAGAAGATCCCCAGTAATTAAGAAATGTAATTTTGTGCTTATAATCGAGCTGTAATTATAAAATACGGAGACCAACCAGAATATAATTAAGTTGCGTTATTTGAGTTAAGCATTGTTCTCCGCTGTTAAGGCCTTTACTTTTGCGAAACACGTGGAGAAGTTAATTTGATTTTTCAATTTCAACTGAGAAGGTTACCTACAAGTATCAGTATCATCTTATGAAATTTATATGATCTTATTTTTATATTAATCTCAGTTACGACATTTTTCCATAAATGAAATATCAAAATTAATAATAAAATGAATGCAAATACAAATAACAGTAGAATGTAATAAATGTACATAAAATTATAGTATTTTATGTACAATTCTGATAAAATTTCATAAGAAAGGTACTTATAAATTAATTAGATACCTTTCTTAAGAAATATGAAATTTAATGTCACTCTTAACAGTTTTATTTTAATTTCTTTACAATATATTTCCCATAAAGCATCATAAACGTAAAGGTGAAAGCTAAGTACAAAAAAAAAAAAAAAAAAAAATTAGACCGCTGAAAGTTTTTCGTTAAAAATAACGGGGTAAATAATTTGTTCACGTAAATGTAAATTATTTCACTTTTCTCCTTCCGAGAACAAATTAGCCTCATGGAATTCGTAAATATATCATTCATCACATGTCAAGAGACGCGAAAGTTTATGACCTGCTTTGTTTTATTTTCAAATTACATCTTTTTGGCACAAAAGCTAAGTTAAGTTTGGTTCAAAATATTTTAAATAAACATTATAATTTCTGATTTTCTTAAAATAAGTTTTGAAAAAAAATGATAATTGATATTTAAAAAAATTTCAAAGTCAGATTTCCAGTTTTTTTTAAATGGAAAAAAAATGGTCAATTTTGCTGACTCAAAAACTAGATTTTTAACGAAAATTTCGGACGTGCTAGGAACGATTAAAAATGGAAAAAAATACCCCAAAATACTTTTGACCTTTCCTCTTAATGAATAACAAACATTTAGACGATAAAATTTTGTTTCCGTCAAGTTTGGCGTCTTTTTCATCATGCTATGCTCTTTTTTTAGCGATCTCGTGGAGGTACCTACCCTAACAGGTATTACCACCCAGGGTGGACCTGGAAACACCAGCAATTAAGAGGTGGTTCCACACTCCTCAAAACATCCTGATCAGAGGCCTTGCTGTTGGACGTAGTTTATCGTCTTACCCTGGATGTGGATGTAGTTTATCATCATACCTAGGATGGACTTCCAAAAAGGGTAACAATTAAAATGGATGGCACATGTAATTAGAAAGAAAAATGATATAATCAGGATGTTGTTATTCCATACTACCTTAAACAAAAGGCTAGGAAGGAAACTCCCATCAATACTAGAAAGAATCACTTATTGGACCTGAAACTTATTTTCCCGAAAAAGTTTTTTTTTTTTTTTTAAGAGAAAGACTTCATGAATTTCAGCTGAGAATTAAAATTGTTCCTTCAATGAATGCTAAACTAAGGTTTCCTCTGCGGAAACAGCTACTTACCATTACCAAAAGCACAAGTTGGTGATAGCGGTCTTCACCTTTGTATACAAGACACAGGGCAATTGTTTGGAGTCATATGTGCTAATATTTCCAGTGTAACTGTTTTTAAAAGATGGGCTGTGAACTTTTGTACAAAATTTATTTTTTAAAAAGAAAAATTTCTTTTAGTTTTCTTTTAATGCAACATGAAATTTAAGAAATAGGACTCAAAGAAGAAAACTTAATTCTGTTTTTTAGTCTAGTTACAATACATGATAACCACGTGAAAAGTGGAATCGGCGAACCGAGTTCAAATGACAGTAGTCTGTTGCGTTCACTTTCGTACACATCTCTTTGGGGGGAAAATACGAATCCATTTCTTCTTCCCCACCTCATGGGTTAAATTGTTGGGCTCTGTAGCTTTGGATAATAACCAGGACAAATTTGAATTCAAAAGTCGTGGAAAAGGTCATGGAAAACCACTCGGCTATCTTTCCCAAGAAGTCATGACGATTCAAGATAAGAAAAATAATCTGCGGAGGGCCATGACCGCCTTACGTCCTGAAGAAACATGGCACCATAAATAAACAACAACTGAACTGACAAAATAAAAGTCTTCCATGTAATAAAAAGGTGATCACAAACAAATAACCACTTATTTAAAAATGCAAATTAATAGTTCAACGAAAAAAGGCGAGGCTGACATAAAAATAAATAAATAAATAAATGTTCGTTCATTAAAAAAAAGAAAAAAAGAAAAGGTAATTAAATAATTTAGAAATAATTAGAAATAAAAGGAGACAATTGAAACTTTCAGAACGATAGATTTCGGCAGGTCTTTGTGTTAATAAAAATAAAATGTGGTTACATATTTTATGGACAGAATCTGAAAGATTTCCACGTGTTTGTTCAAGACATGCTTTCGGTTTTGTTAACAAAACGAAATGTTTTTCAAGAAAAAATCTGTCTTGTAACAAATGACTTTAAATTATAAAGTTTATAATAAACTGTAATAATAAGCCAAATATTTTAACGAATCCTATTAAAGACGATAAGTTTGAAAAAAAAAAAAAAATGTCCATTCATGAAAAAGAAAAAAAATGTCAACTTTAAGAATTTTTTTATGAACACTTTTTTCAGACAAACTATTTTTCCAGTTTGCAAAGAAAATAGACGACAAAATACAAATCTGTGCGCCTTATTCAAATTCATTGAAATTTTAAAATAATTAAATACGTTTGAAACCAAACTTTTTCTATTAATGTTTACAACAAAAAAAAAAAAAAGGCGTTAGTATGTGAATTTGTTGCCATTATTATTTTTACTCTTGAAGATAAAATTTTAAAACAGAACTCATTCGACAACATTTTTCTTATATTTTTTCACATCAATACAGGAAAAATAAATTATATAGTTTGTTTTTGTTTTTTTACAGATTTACAAAAATGAATGGTTTTACTTTTAATGTTTGGGTGTTTTGAGAAAATTTCTAAAAAACTAAAGTTGAACAAAAAAAATATAACTTTAACAAATTTTACCTGGGATTTTTGGCTAAATTTATCCGGGTGAAGGATTCTTTGCAAATCCTTGTATTTTTTCGTAAGGAGCTCAGTATCCAATTCAAAACTTTGCTTCATACCTAAAAGGTCAAAATAAGTTGACCTATCCGATGGGGGTAAAATCGCCCCACAAAAACAGAAAAATATTTCTTTATCAGCATCTCTTTTTTTACCACAATTCCAACAAGTAAATGTCTTCTTGTTCTGATCCTGAAACGAAGAAGACGGTCCGTCATTACTTAACAAACGTTTATTTTGAGTTTGACCCAACATAATTAGATGATTTCGAATCGAAAGAAGCCCGTTTTCCTTTGTGTCACTGGGAGAACGTTGTATCAACGAAAAGGCTTTCTTTTCACTGTAAGAAGAAGCCAAGGCAGAGTGAAATTGCTTTGTCGCTTTCGAATTACTCTGCATTATTTTAAACCACATGTTTGTCAGTCTCAGACTGACAGAATAAGAAGGAGAAGCAGACATTATTATATACTGCTACTCAATTGAGAGGAAAGAATTTCTTTCCTTCTGTGGCTGATGCCAAAAGCTGAAATGCAATTTTCGTTTCAGTTTTTATTTAGTGTCAATGTTGCTTGAATACTGTTAGAGATTATCAAGTTAAATTAAAACAGTCATTCATTTATTCATTTGTTGTCGACATTTATTTTAGTGTGTGTTGCGGTGTTTATCTACAGGAGAGAAAAAAGACAGAAATTACAATACATGAAGAAAACTAGTAAAAGAAGTTTACCCAACCTTTAAGTAAAAATTCCTTTAATTTTTTTTTTCCTTTTTTTACAACATATGGTACCAACCTTATTATCATTACGTACTGAAAATAAAGTTTAGTTGAAAAATTATGAATGTTTGATTCCCTCCACCCGATTTTCAATAACCATTAGCACAGGCTATAAAAGTCAACAAAAATGAATGTGTATGTTAATTTAAGTTTACATTAATTTGAGATTTTGAGAAAAATAACTGATTTGATTCCGTTTTAGTTTTCTAGTGTAAAATTACTCTAAAAATATTTTTATTTTAAGAAATGATAATATGCATTTCTTAGGAATCAAGATGATGTGTTATTCTAACTACTAATTATTCTGTTTAGAATTTACATGGAAATAGTTTCTTTTAAAAATACTCTCTTGAGAAAAAACAACACTGAATTTTGAACTGTGTACAAAAATGGAAAACCTAAAAAAAGAATTTTCTTTTTTCTAGTTACAATACGAAATAATAAATGAATCGGTCCTACTTAACAGTTGAGTTGAGTAGTTTATCGACGCTCACATTACTAATAATTCGCTGAAAAAAGACCCTACCATGATGAAAAAATGTCCCAAACTCTTTTTTTTGGAGAATTTAAAAATCATCAATTTTTCTACCAAAAATCTGCTCTGTAACTGTTAAGGAATATTGTTATTAAGTAAAATTTTAATTACTAATCATAAATAAAGTTAATACCAATTTATGAACCCCGTGTATTTTAAAAAGAATTTTGAATAGTTTTTGCATGTGTATAAATGTGCCGATTTTTGTACACATGAACGTCCACACACAATGTTACAAGGTTGAGTGTGTTCTTAATATAAGTTATTCCATGTTGCATATATTAGTAGTTGATAGGATTCCTTTTTGATATATACTGAAAATGAATGGAACATAGAACAATAAAATTACAATGAACAAGCAACAAGACTTTACTTTGCTATATGTGTTGAATTGAAATTAATGATAAGAGTGTGTATTTTTGTGATGTTTTATTACAATACTGCTTTTGTATGTTAAATGTACTCAGGGTTATTGTCTTTTTTTTCCTTAAAATTTGGTCTTACTTGCTTATAATCGTTCCGAAAATTTCCTGGTTGTGGGAAGCTTTTGAAACCATCGCTGTTGGATTTTCACAAAGCAAAGAAAATACACATCATGTTCAGTCTGTGTCTACTTCACTACTCTCTCTCTCTCTCTGTCTTGCTTGTGGTGGAATGGTCGCGTCCCTTGTATCAGACTGTCAATGGCGACAGTGGAAAAGTTATTTTTAGAATGATGAAATTTCAGATTATTATTTTTTTTATAATGAAATATCATCATGATCACAAATCATAACACACAACATTATCAGAAAATAAGAGTGGTATCAATGGTAAATTTAAAGCCAAAAGTATCTACAATTCAATAGGACATTAAATTACGGAGAATATTTTCTTAAATTTTTAAGATTACTGACTACTTAAAAATTAAAATATAAAAAGAGCTCACATTATATATACAAACCAGTTTGTTAAATGCAACCAACAATTTCTGTCTATGTATTTTTATTACGTTTTTCAAATTTCCAAATAGTACATTGTATATTGGAATTGCAATTATGAATAACCTGTCCAAAGTTGATTTTTTTTTTTTTTTCTGTTTTGTTCCACTACTTTCGACTATCTCAACTGTTCAACAATGACTGGGACATTTATTATATAATGGAAGATAGCTATGGAAGAAAGGTTTATTTTCCCTTCTGTCTTCTCCCATTATGGACATTATTATATCCATGATATAATAACACTGTATTTCACAGATGGAACAGAATGGCTGAAAAAGGAATGACAACCATGCTTGGTTCTCAGAGAGTCTTTTATACTATTGAGACATACACAAAATATATATATATATATATATATATATATATATATATATATATATATATATATATATATATGTAAGGCATCCAATAGATGTATTTTATGAAATATATATATAGATACACATATCCCACACCCAAAAAAAATATCATATATACATGGCAAGCAGAGTGAAAGGAGAATGAAAAGAGTTTTACATATAATATGGAGATTCTTTTGTGTTTCTGGAGAAACCATGTTTAGAACCCCAGATTCAAATGGCAGGATTCATCTACTATGATCCAAGTGAGGAAATATTCTTTGAAATGGTAAGTCTTGGATATTCTCAAATTAATTACTGCCAGCCAGAGTTTCTTTCTATAAATAAATAAATTTCTTTCAAGATATATTTCCAAAGGGAAATGGTGCCATGTGCTTTTAAGCTGTTGGGGGAGGGGGCAGACTTAACCTCAGCTCATACCTCTGAGCCTGAGTCAAACAAACAATTGGCTCGTTAAGCTCCTCTAAACCAAATGAATGACTAGCCACTTTCATCACTGTTTGAAGAGACATCCCTGTTGACCGAGTGGAGATTATTGCCTTTTGTACCCTTACAATTATATTAAAATGTCCCAGTCAGTCAGAGGTGAATGCTATTTGATATATATATATATATGTATATATATATATATATATATATATATATATATATATATATAAAAATATATAAAAATATAAATTTTCCAAGAGGACAGAATCCAGATTATAAAATAGATTAAGTCCAACAATTATTTAATATTGTTAGAGTAAACTGTTTATGCAGTTATCTCCCTTGTTATGGAACTCTTTAAAAAGAGGTTAATTTTATACTTCCTGTATATTTTTTTTGTTGTCAGTTGGTGAATAAACCTGTTATGTTGTACATCTCTTGTTCCATTCTCCTTTCCTACATACTCCTTGTCATTATAATATGTTGACTTACCACTGTAACCCAACAAATATATTTTCTGTTTATACATTATTTTTATAGATACAATATATTTAAGTAAATGCGCTGTTTTTTAATTAAAAAATATATATCTCTAAAAATAGCATATGAACAGAATATATATATATATATATATATATATATATATATATATATATATATATATATATATATATATTCTGGGAATTTTCAATTTAGAATTTTTGTGTTTTGGGTATATATTGTAGCCAATTCCATTTAGATTTTTTCATATTTTATTTCTTTCTATCATCTTTTTGTTTTGTTTCCATCATCTTTTTTATAAAGAGATAAACCCATTTATATGAAAGAGAGATAATTCAAAATTAAAAATACATAAAAATAAACAGTATATCAGAAAAATAATAAAAAATATAAAAATTAATATATTGAAATGATATTATTATCTTAGGATGAAATATCCATTTAACATCCACACTTAAATCAACATATAAATTAAACCATTCCATCTACAAGGAAAAAAAACAGTTAATATTTATCATCTCATCTATAATATAATGAACCAATAAGAGGAAGATTAAATAAAAGAAAAAATCTACACTTAAAATTAGAAAAGAAAGTGAATAAATAAGAATCTATAGAATAAATTTTATAAGATAACACTATATAATAAATAAATATAAGTATATTAATTAAATTAATTAATAAATATCAAAAAACTTTTAAAGAATATATTAAATATTACATAAAAGATAATAAATAATAAATATTAATAAATATAATAATAAAAAATATGTAAAATATATATAAAAAATATATAAACTCCTTAAATATTGTACTAAGATAAATTTACAAATACTTCATCAAACCAAATAATAAAATATATATCAGTAAAATACACTTCAATACTACATATAAATATTATATATTAGTATATACAGCACATATTAAAATATTAAAAAGACCTAAAATTTTAATAAATTTCTAAATACTTCATAAATAATCATACCAATTGATTAAAATAAATATATAAAATTCAGCCTATAGAAACATCATAATTATGTATTATTACACAACAACAAAACATCATATAAGTTATATTCTAGTATATTATTATTACATAATATTCCTGTAAAACTACAATACTTATTACGTAAATATTAATTATCACATAAATTAACCCCTTCTGTATAATACTACCATATAATAAGATAAAATGTCTCTCTTTCTCATTCTCTCTCTCTCTCTCTCTCTATATATATATATATATATATATATATATATATATATATATATATATATATATATATATAGAGAGAGAGAGAGAGAGAGAGAGATGTAATTTTTTTTTTTTATTAGGTGTTTTATTAGTAGATTTGTATATAGAGATTTTATATCTAAACTAGCCATATATTTGTTTTTAATGTTTATGTTTTTTAATTTTTTTAGGAGGTCACCTGAATTTTTTATGTGTGATGGACTAATAATGCCGAGAAGTGGAGTTAAAATTCTGCTTAGTTTGCGGAATAGTTTAATGTTCGGTTTATGTGTTTTTGGTAATCTGTGTAATATGGGTGTCTTTGGATGGTATTCAATAAGTTTTATCCAGGAGAAGTCTTCATTTTTTAGTAGCTTTTTGATGTCACTTGTAAATTTTTGTGTTTCTTTTACTAAAAAATGAAGACTTCTCCTGGATAAAACTTATTGAATACCACTCCAACACACCCATATTATATGGATTACCAAAAACACATAAACCGAACATATCAATGAGACCTATCATATCAGGGATAGGCAGCGCCCCACATTAAACTAGTTCACAAACTAAGCAGAATTTTAACTCCACTTCTTGGCACTATTAGTCCATCACACATAAAAAATTCAGGTGACTTCCTAAACAAATTAAAAAACATTGACATTAAAAACAAATATATGGCGAGTTTAGATATAAAATCTCTATACACAAACGTCCCCATAGAAAGCCGAAACCATCAATACAATTATTAAAATTAAATTGAATTAAAGTAACAAGCCCTGTTTCATTCTCAAGCGAAAATTTAGGAATAACCAATTTTGAAGTTTACGTATCATTATAAGCATGTTCGTTTGTTACTATGGAAACGGCTTGGGCGACCCTTTTTGATACTGGATCCTAAGTATTAATTTTTATCCACATATCCGTCAAATTCAGGGAGAGGTCAAGCTGAGGTAGGGTGGGGTGTCAATATCAAAGTGAATGATGTCTTTCTTGTATGCGCATCGTCTGTTCATTCACAGAGAAAGATGGTATGTTGTTAAGTGTCTGGACAATTTTGTTTTATTTTATTTATTTTTTTTCAATGGGCTGTTTCATATATAAATGCATTACACTGAACTACAATTTGTTTTTTTGATGACTTCATAAAGGGTTTTTCTATTTAATGATTGGGTTAAGCTTTTTAGCCTTTTATTAAACTATGAAATTTGATTTTTTTTATGTTAATTATTTAATTCACTACATAAGAGTTCTCATATTTCAAAAACGAGAGCCAAGAGTGATCTTTAGACTCTGCAGAGTCTTCTGACCTTGTCAGTCTATTTATACTGTACAATCTAACTGCGCACCGTGATTGAGACATTAAGGACATTGGGCTATACGGGGATGATGGTCTCATGGTAGTGAGGAGCTCCACAAATTTTGAAATAGATAAAATTAGAAAGATAATATACAGTGAATTCAGAAAACTAAATTTAAAACCTAGAGTCAACACTAAATTAAAAAGGGTAAACTTCCTCGACGTAACTCTAGACTTAATGAACAACATATACCTACCTTACAGAAAACCTAACACTAATCCCGTGTATGTAGACCCTAAGTCAAACCACCCTCCATCTATAATTATGCATATACCCACATCAATAGAGAAAAGAATCAGCATGAACTCTGCTAATAAGGAAATATTCCGACAACATAGTAATTTTTATAACACAGCCCTAAAAAATAGCTGATACAAGAATGCTAACATAAGTTATAGAAACAATGGCACTAACAGAAAGAAAAACAGGAAAAGAAAAATCATCTGGTATAACCGTCCGTTCAACCAAATGGTTAGTACTAAGCTAGGACATAAGTTCTTAGCTTTAATCAAAAAACACTTCCCTACTAAAAGCAGACTTAGCGAGATCTTTAATAAAAACACCTTAAAATTAAGTTACAGTTACACTGAAAATCTAGAAAGAATCATAAAAAAAAACATAATAATAAAATCCTGGAAACACACGCGCATCAAAATAGTATTAATAAAAATCCTAAACTAAAATCAGACAAAAATAATGAAAAATTATGTGATTGTAGAAACCCTGAAGACTGCCCGTTGGAAAATAAATGCCTCATAAAATCCGTGGTATACCAATCCACTATCTCATCCATTGAGAGTCCTAACACTTATAGGATATACATAGGCTCAACGAAGAATGAATTTAAAATTAGATGGAGGCAGCACAAAAGCTCCTTCAATAATATTAGAAATAGAAATCAAACATCTCTATCCAAATATTTTTGGCATTTAAAAGAAATGAATAAAAGACCAAAAGTAAAATGGAAAATAATAAATAGAACAAGAACTTGTAAAACCTGGGATGACCCATGCTCTTTATGCCTACATGAAAAACTACGCATAATTAAGTTTCTAAATAATGAAAATTTATTAAACCATAGACATGAGTTAGCGGTTTTTTGTCGACATCAACAAAATTTCGCATTGAATAATTATTTTATAAAAAAATAATTATATATATATATAGCATCCATATCAGTTGTTTCCTGCTTTAGCAGAGTTGGGATGTAAATGTGTTTTTGCTGAATGATGGCAAAATCTATGTGCATATATATACAAACAGTGCTCATTTGTATAAAATGTTCTGAATTTTGAATTCTGAAATTAATTACCATGTTTTAACTTTGAAACCTTAAAATAGGTTGTAAGGTTGAATTGACCTATAAAGGTAAAAGATTGTTGGAAATTACAAAAAAGACCAGTAAACGTCACTGAACTACAAAGAGGTTCATTAAAGATCTATAGGAAATAAACCCTCAATATCTGTCTATATTTCTGAGATGAAGTATTATGTACACTATTTACATTATTCGGACTATTGTCCTCATCTTTGTCGCCATATTTATCACAACGTTTCGGCCTTTAAGTATCTGTCTATATTTCTGAGATGAATTATTATGTATACTATTTACATTATTCGGTCTATTGTCATCATCTTTGTCGCCATATTTATCACAATGTTTTGGCCCTTCAGTATCCGTCTATATTTCTGAGATGAGGTATTATGTACATTATTTACATTATTCGGACTATTGTCCTCATCATTGTCGCCATATTTATTGCAACGTTTCGGCTATTGTACACTCCAGCCTTCTTCAGGTGGTTGGAATGTCGAACTGAACCCTTTATTTCGTTCATTGGGGTAGACTGTTCTAGTTCCATGTTTAATGGATGTCAGTTATCAGTTATCTCCTGTTAATTTCCATCTCCAAGTTCTCCACCGCCTCAACCAGGTATTGAACTCACGCTCTTTGGGTCCTGTCACTGGATCTAACTACCGCCTTTATCAGTTCGACATTGCAACCACCTGAAGAAGGCCGGAGCGTACAATGGCCAAAACGTTGTAATAAATATGGCAACAAAGATGAGGACAATAGTCCGAATAATGTAAATAATGGAAATACACCCTGTTTTATGCACAATAACATACTCTCATACATACCATATTAAAAGACTCCCAAACTTTATTTTTTACCCAATAACAGACAATATTACAAACATGCCAAAAATGTTCACAATACAACACACAACATTTAAATCAAAGTGTCTATTGGTGAGAAATTAACATCACCATATGAAATATGTGACCAATCAGTGATGACAAAATCCCTATTTTTCTCAAACTTCCTATCAGAAATATTTTCTTATAAAAAACCCACGTTTTTTTACTACCTGGAGCTGAGATGCAGCTATCTCCAAGCCAAAGAGAAGACATGGCTTTAAAACCTTTAGCTTCCTCCTAGCGCATGCTGAAAAAAACATATGTCGGCGACTTCAAGCAAATCATTTTCAAAAACAGCATGAAAGGCCTGTCAGTGACTTCAAACAAATTATCAACAACAACAACAAAGATGATCAGTGAATCTTCACTGACGATAAAAATTCTTTTTCCAACTTCAGCTTTTTACTGGGGACCAAATACTAAAAAACTTTTCTAAAGCATATCCTTTTCTGTGTAAAAAACTCAAAGACTTTAACACAACTAGAGAGTAATTTTACTCTTTTTTGATTTCTTTTGATTTACGTACATACGTTTGAATTATGAATTCACAAGAATGCTGTTTTGGTTACATAATGTTGCACAAGCTTTTAAGAGGCTGATAGACAAAATCCTAAAAGAAATACTTCTCGCCTTCAGTTACATAGACAATGTTCTCATTGGTAACCATGATCTCAAGACAAGTGTTCGAAAGACTGGCATATTTTCATCTGAAAATTAATATAGAAGAATGCAACTTTGCAGTTTCAAAACTAACTTTCTTTCTTGGGTCACATTATTGATGAGCATGGTATTACACCCATTCCAGGAAACTGTAGCAACTGCAAAGATCCATTGGTCGAATTAGCTACTACCGAAGATTTATTCCAGGTTGTGCCCAAGTTCTAACATCGCTAACAAATCTGTTTTAAAAACAGAAAAACAAAAATGCAAAGATAACCTTTGAAGGTGATGCCTTAACTGCTTTTCATGATACAGAAAGTGTTAATGGATTTCACAAAACTTTCATATATAAGAGAAGATTAGAACTCAGTACTAACTGACGCTTCTTCGAATTCTATCAGATCAGTTTAACATCAAGAGCAAAACATACTCAATCCAATTTCTTTTTTCTTTGTAAAACTGAATAACACTCAACAAAAATATAACACTTTTCCCAAGGAGCTACTCGTAATTTATTTGCCTATTTTCACATACCATAAGTCCGTCATGTATGTTTTACACGTGGATTCTGACAAATATAAGCCAACAATTTATGTTGGACATCCATTACATTAAAAGCTTAGACAGTATTATGGCAGATACTTTCTCACAATTTACAATACATTCTGTAAATTCTGAAACTCTTAACTTTGATCTTATCACAGATGAACAACACAAAGATGACATTAGACAAAGTAAAAAAAGACGCTTTTTACATCTGAAAACATACTCCCTACCTTTTAACACAAAATGAATGTTGTATGATGTGACTATAGATTATGCAAGACCATACATTCTGCTTTCACTGAAACATGATTTTTTAACATTTTCACAACCACTCACATCCATCTAGGATGTTGAAATACAGTCAAATTAATTAGCAGTCATTTTGTCTGGCCTCACATGCAGTTAACCATAAGAAACTGGACTCAAACATGTTTAAATTGTAAAAAAAAGCAAAGTTACCAGACATATGAAATCTCCTCCTAGTAAATTTACTGGACTACTGGACTAGATGCTAAATTCAGAAACCTACATATCAATGTAGTTGGACCATTACCAGAATCAAATGGCCATTTCTGCCTATTGATTATTATCAATAGATTTAAAATATGACCTGTCATTGTACCTATGAACAACATATATTCAAACTTGATAGTTAAATGTATCTTACAAAAATAGATAGCTGTTTTTGGTTGTGCCTCAATAATCATGAGAGACCGAGAAGCACAATTTCAATCAACACTCTTCAACGAATTTACAAAATTACTGGAATTCAAGCATATAACAATCACAGTATATCATCCTTGTGCCAATGGTTTTGTTGTGACATTTCATAGGCAGCTTAAAACAGGCCTTACAATAAAAATCTATTGTGGTATCTGGTTAGAAAACTTGCTCTTAGTTTTACTTTCCATACAAAATGTGATTAAACAGGATTTAGGATGCACACCATCCAAAATGGTTTTTGGCAGATCACTAACATTACCCGGACAATTCCGTAAGAAAACCAACTACTTGAAACCCATAATATTTTTGTAGAGGACTTTAAAGAAAGAATGAGTGATCTAGTTCTTACACCAATCAGATAACAAGAAAACTTTACACACCTAAAGAACTTCACAATTATAAATATATATTCTTACATAAACATTTTTTTAAACAACTGGAAGAAAAAGTTTAACCATCATTGTTGTAAGACTGATTAAGGATATAAAGAGGCCCTGAAAAGGAACAAAAAGAAAGTATCCCAGATGAGTATGATCAAAGTGTAGAGAGTTTCGCAATTGGTGTGTGTGAGAGGAGCTGACCTTGAGTGGTTGTTAGACGCGACTAAGGAAAAAGGATTTTGGGCCATGCGCTGAAATGTCAGTCACCCCAGACCCGGTTATGGTAAGATAGGTTGTTTGACCAACTTTGTCAAAACTAGCTAGGGTATGCAAGCATATAGGTCCCCTTTTTGTCCCACGTTTATTTTATTCCACATTCCCTCCCTCCTTTTTAGGTGATAGATATTCTTGTTCTCTGGCGAGATAGGATATGACCAATATCTGACATTTCTACCCAGTTAACCAGGATTTCTGCCACACTTTCACCTTTGGGCGGGATCCGATACTAACACATATTTATTTTTCATTCATTGTATATATTCATTGTATCCTCCACCCTGTTTTTGTGTAAATAAAATTTCATGCTAGGATTCTAGTGGAATAATTGAGGTTTTTTGGTGATTGTGGTGCGAGAGTTAAGTGCATATGTGGTGTTATGGTGAAAGATTTATTGTAAGTACGAATGGGTCAACGAGAGACTAGCTAGTTATGAGTTAAGACTAGAGATGACCAGTCCTTTCCCCCCACCACCAACTTTGCCCTTGTGGCACATATTGTAATTTTTACAAATAAATAATATGGTCAAAGTGTAGTATCTGTTCTGCGGCCATGACCAGTTAAGACAAGCATTATGCCCAATCCTGTGTAAGCAGGGGCTGGATAGATTTTGACCAATGACCTGAATGTACATGCTCGGGTTTCCTATGTTAAGTAACTGACCTTGTGTTGCATCCTGTGGCCTTCCATGTGATGCATATCATCTTTCAGTTGCATCTCTGTCCACAGAGATGCAACTGAGGAAAATAATATTTCTGAGGCTGCATCCGCTTATTGCACTAGAGAAGGGGATCGGGCAATTTTTGTATTTGGCCCCATGTTAAGTCCAACCTTGTGTTGCACCCTGTCTCAGTGGAGATGCATGGGTAAATACCCAAGCGTTCTGTGTCCCAGGTGTCTAGGATCAAAGTGTAGTATTTGTTCCATCAGCAGTTCCATCATTCTCCAGCTCCTGCCACTCTAGACATCTCCAGCAGGCTTCTCGCTCCAGCCATCTTTGCCAAAGATATACAATAAACTGTCCTTTCAAGAAAACACTCTTCAGTGACCATGAAATTGTCCTTCTTAAAACTCTCTCCAGTGACTACCAAAAGTGTCCTTTCTCAGGACAACACTATTCTCACCTACATGAGCTAGCAGAATTATCTTTTGCCTAGTCCACGCTAATATTTTTTTAGGTATTTTTCTTTAACAATGTTATATTCCGTGCTAATAGTTATATATACTTGACAAACATGGTGGATAAATAAAGGTTTATTGTAACAACCAATACAATAAAGGTAACAGTTATGTGCACGATCGTCGCAAGTCAATCCAGTAGTGAGTGCTGTTATTGGAAAGTTGCTCATTCTCGCGTAAGTCTGAGTCGCACTTCTGAAGTCCCAATAAATAATGTGAATTTTTGCCTCACTAAACTCGGCTTTATGCATATAATTTGTAGCCAGGTGTCTGTGTTGTGTGTAAATAGCTTGTATTTCAGAGTCTGTCTATATTTCTGAGATGAGTTTGTTGGGGATTAGTGAATGTATTTGGTTAAATCAGAAGGAATTATTTAGGTTGCGTGTTCGTTAACATTCATCCACAACAAATAATAAATGAATATTTAGAACAGGTCATGCAAAGCAGAGTTAAAAACAAAAACAAGTAAAATACACGACAATACGGTAATTTATATACAATTTCAATATATACAAATGAGTTATGAATTGGTGATTTGTTGTATATTGATGTAATAAGACATGTAGTTTGTTGTTGAGTATGTTTGAATGCTTAAATCAGTGTTTTGATGATTTGTTGTAAGAATTAAAGTTTGCTGTTCAACATACAAAAGTGTTCGATTTTACAGTTCAAACGTTAGTGTGTGTATACGAGTGTTATGTAAAATATTCTTAAGTTGTACGAAGTTGCGTATCTTGAACTGTTAATTGTTAAAAGTTTTGTTTGTTACTGTTACTAATATGTATTGAATATATATTTCACTTTCTCAAGTAAAGTAAATGAATTTTTGAGAAGTTTGTTTAAAAGAGAGATTGAGTATGCCAAAAGGTTGTTGAGTCAGAGGTTAATTTGCGCGGGAAAGTCGAAGTTTAAACTGGCATGGAATTGGTTAGCATCTCTCTGAGTGTGGAATTCTGACAGATTTATTGCTGTAAATATACAACAAATGTGGCACAAGGCCAAAAAGAGGGTTGGGGAAAAGGATGGTCATCACTTGTCTTAATATAAAACTTAGCTAGCCACAACCACTGACCCTATCATACAAAACAATATTCCTATCACCAAAACAACACATTTATCCATACCTTTCATATAACATCCACCAAAATACCTCTTTGTCTCAATGAAAATCCTAAATAGTCCCCTTATGTACAACTATTGTCTGTGGGGGGAGGGGCATAAAAACAACAATTTTTAAAAGATCCCCAATGAGTATATACAATATGACATATAATATATTTACAAGAAACTAAACAAAAAGGTGTTAGTAATACCCCCCTCCAAACCTTAAATAAAGCAGGAACATCAGTTAACCGGACGAAATCGATGCGGGACTATGAAAATAAAGGTAACACTCATTCCTCCAAAGCATTCACACAGGCAAACACTCATTCATACACAACAACAAATACGAAAAACACACAGGCGAAATGAAAGGCGCCCCGCATCCACCAGAGAACTGACATCACTGACCACCTAAATGAGGGAGGGGATGGGGAATTAAACTAAAGGAAAAAACGTGGGGACAGAAATAAAAGGGGCCAATGAGCAAACACACCCTAGCTAAGTTTACTGAAAAGAAGAAAAACTAAACGTCAAAAGAAAAAACCTACACTAACCTAATCTCGGGATAGGTTGCCCAAGTTCAACCCAGGAAAACAATATCCTGATGCCTAACCGGCATCAAAATGCCACTCCAGGTCAGCCCCTTTTACTCGGCACATACGCGCAAGATTCACCCACCTTTTGCCAAATTCTGATGAGGGGAGCCGTCACCTTTCCATCCTTGACTTTAAGCTGATGCTTAAAGAACAAGATCAGTTGGGAAGAAGTGAACTTCTCGCCTTCATAGAATTCCTTCTGATGTGTCGTCCAAATCGCGACTCTCATAACCCCTAGTAAGCAACAGAACACACAGTGTTCAGCCTTCGTCATCTGCGGCACCACATTGCTACAAAAAGAAACGGCTTCAAGGACAAAAAACTTTCCCTGCTGCATGCGAACCATGAGGCCTTCAACAAACCTGCACAACGGCACTACCGTCCTGCACAGAAAGAAGGCGTGACCAATGGTCTCGACTTCCCCAGTACAACGACGACAGTTTGGATATTTCTCCAAGCCTGCTGAACAAAGTCTCTCGACGACCCAGAGGGCCTCACGAATCACCAGCCAGGTGAGTGATGCCTCATCATTATTGAGGCATTTCAACCCAGGCGCCCAAGGCCATATCGAGCGAGCCTCCTGTTTCGTAAGACCGAGCTCGCCAATCAGATCATCTTGAATGGTCCCACTAACTAACAGTCGATACAATGCCCTACGAGACAACGCCTGGGCGTTGGAGAAGTGTGGAATTCTGACGTTCTGAATTCTGAATTCTGGTAAGTTGGTTCGAATGTCTTTCTTTTATAGGTTCTGGAAAGGAAAAATAGGCTCAAACACATTTGAGCGCCAAAGGCATTTTTCACGTGCATACTTAGTTTTTTAAGGCTGTTAGCCAATGAGAAATTGAGTTCGTCAGAACTAGTGTTTTGATTGGATAACAGGTGTGTGGGTGTAAGAATGGATTGTTCTGCAAAGGGGTGAAAAGGTAACGTGGATTATTCCACAAGGTACTATATACATTATTTACATTATTCGGACTATTGTCTTCATCTTTGTCGCCATATTTATCACAACGTTTCGGCAGTTGTACGCTCCAACCTTCTTCAGGTGGTTGGAATGTCGAACTGAACTAGAGTGTTCTAGTTCCACGTGCCATGTTTGATGGATGTCAGTTATCAGTTATCACCTGTCAATTTCCCTCTGAAAGTTCTCCACTGCCTTAACCGGGTATTGAACTTTGGGTCCTGTCAATGGATCTAACCAACGCCTTTATCCATTGTGCCATGTGTCCTTGAGGACATCGGGTATGAATTTCTGGGTATTATAAACCTAATGTCTTCAGCAACCATGTTTACCAGTGCTCATATTGCAACTATGTTGTTATTATTGCTTTTTTCTGGCACTCCTTATAACTGGTTCCCATATTGTATTTATTTCTATGCTTGGTTGGCTCAGGAGATTTTTGTGGCCTAGCATATGTGCTGATTCCTTAAGTTTACGAATTTTCCAATGGTGTTCCTTGTCTATGATCTCAACATGATCCCATGGCACGTGAAACTAGAACAGTCTACCCCAGTGAGCGAAATAAAGGGCTCAGTTCGACATTCCAACCACCTGAAGAAGGCCGGAGCGTACAACGGCCGAAACGTTGTGATAAATATGGCGACAAAGATGAGGACAGTAGTCCGAATAATGTAAATAAGCTTGTATGAATCACAAGATTCTGAAGAGAAAATTGATTAAATCGGGGGGAAAAAAGAACTCTTCCCCCCCAAAAAAAATGAAAAAAAAATGTATCAGGTATTGTCCTGCATGAATTAAATAAAAATGTATAAATAAATTCCGCGTCTGCAACTTCTATTTTTTGGGTGGGGGGAGTAAACAAAGTTACATTTTATTTTATTTTAACAATTTATTTCATAATAGTACATAAAAACTTTTTAAAAATCAGATTTCTTTCGTTTCAGTGGCCCAAATTCTGATTTTGTAAACAACCTTCATATTTGCCCGTGATATTTAACAGCAGAAATCGGCGGTAATCACGATTTGCAAGTCTACGATATATTTTTTTCCTTAAGTCTCAAACGGTTTTTGCATTTATTTTTCATTTTATTTTAAGGTAAGGTTTATAAATGAATCAAGCTATCATACCTGGAAATTTCTTTCAAGCTTTTAAATCTAACTTAAACCCTTTTTCTCTTTGTTTCAATTAAATGATGTAAATAATCGGGAATATTTCCATTGTAGTTTTATGATAAAAATAATTAATGAAAAATAAGAAACTATATAATGAAAAAAATGTCTAATGTTGATATTGTAATGTAATATTACATAACTTTGTATGACTTTATTAATCATAGGTTATTGCTAAGGAATAAATTAACTGATTATTTTCTTCAGTTTCTCTTCCGCGCGAGAGAATTGCTTTCATTATCTTTAAAAATTAAAAAAAAAAATTAATTTCGTTGCTTGAAATTGCAAGGACTTTAATAAAATTTAAATTATCGATAATTAATCATTTTTTTTTTTTATAAATTTAATGTTTTGTTGCTTTGGTCAAATATTCCTTGTCTGCTTACAACACGTGTTACACAGCCATCATAATTCAATTCATTATTCAAAAATTGTTTTTCAATATATTTGTAAGTAAATGAAAATTAAGAAAGAAAAACTTTCACCTTTCTTATTTTCTTTTTAAATTGTTACAAAAAGACTTCTTAACCCGGTCATGAGCTTTTTTCTCAATAATCGCGCTACTGTTCCGTTTCAAAAATCTATTTCTCTTGCTTGTTATTTTAAACTTAAAAGTAGTAAAATTAATATTTTTTTCAAATCAGATTAATTAAACTTTTAAATAAGCTAATATTTCTCAGTTTCAGAAAAGATATTTGGAAGATTTTTAAAAGCGAGGATTAAATTAAAATTTTGTTTACAATCTACCAAAAATTGCTGAAACGATTTCTGAAAGCAATCAAAAAGTTGAGATTAAATCTCTAAATCAATATAATTTCTATTTGAAATACACCAGGGTATTTTACTTACTCAGCTTCTTAGTGGAAAGTAAATCATAACTTTCAGTTTCAATTAAAGCTAAAAAGAAAGTTTCAAATTGTGTTTTTGATTTTTAAAATTTCATTTTAAAAACTAATAAAAATGTATCGAAAGTGAGTGGAAGTACGTGTTTTTATACAGCAAAAAAAGGAAAAAAGTTTTTTTATTCTTTCCTTATCACGAAGAAGGTATACAAAATGTGATTCAAAATAAAAAAATAAAAGTCAACTCAATTCCAGTTTAAATATTATCAGCTATTTGCCGTTGTTGACCATTTTGAATCCTTCTTTTTTGACAAAAAACTCATAAAAAAAACGTTATCAATGCTAGCGTACAGAGTTCGATTCTCACTGAGTGCTACACAGCTATAGTAAACAAACACGAGAAAAATGCTTGTAGCCTACAATTGTTTGTTTGTTTTTTTGTTCATTTCTGTGTCTTAGACATTTTTGTTGTTAATGTTCAAAAATAAATTAATAAAACCCTTTTTAAATTTAGTCTTTTTTTAAGTCTAAGAAAATATTGAGATCACTTCTGTACTGTCAGTCATGATGTTTTTCAAGTTTAGTTGCAATTAGGGTCTCAAATCCTAGAATAATTCATCTATCGATTGGGATCATCTTTTTTTTTTTTTAACAGCCTCTCTCATCATCCTCGAAGTAGACATCCTTCCTAAGTGTTATCAATAATTGAATATGTACTTTTAGGGGGTTGTTACTTGTAAAACTTTAATTTTTAAATAAATAAAAAGGAAACTAGAAAAGATATTGGAATTAAAATTTATTTTATTAATAAACTAAAGTTAAAAAGATATGATTTACTACTGAAATGAATACATTTTAAATTTTTAATTTTCTCCATGTTTTTCACAAACAACACATTTTTTAACAAATATTTTGTCTTAATTTCTTCCTTAGTAAGCACTTATTCTTTCTGTTTTATATAAGTGTATGGTAGCAAGGAAAAAGATAAAAACAGAGTAATGTTGAATATATATATATATATATATATATATATATAGAGAGAGAGAGAGAAAACAAGGAAAGTTATAATACAAAGGTAACAACTAGACAATACAAAATGGAAGTTCTGCAGTTCCAAGTTTTCAGTACAAGGTGGACATAGAAGTCACTGACTGTTGAAGTCATTGATGAAATGAGATTGCCCCTTTTTTTTTTTTTTTGTGGCATACGGGGTTGTATTTATATTAATTTAGTGGATTGAGAAGGCATCCGCGTCTTTCGTTTGTAGTGCTGCATTCACATCATCTGGTCTGTAGAGAAAATGTTGCACTTCCCATCTCTGGCACGTTCCCTTGACTTGATCACTGTGGTCTGTGCATTTAATATGAGATTGAGTCGTCGTTGGTTTTATTATCAGTCTTGATGCCATGATCACAGTATCTTTGAGCATCTAGCTATGCCACCTGCAGTATAGCGGTTATCCATGGTCTTTACCAGGTATGGATATACATTTGGTGCCCAGGCTTTCAACTTCTCACTCATTAACATTATACTCCTGAATAAGAAAACCATGTCATTAGGCATTTCTTGTGCACTGTCATTTTTAAATTTGTTCTTTATGTAGAGCATGGACTCTCTGATCATGTTTTCTAGTTGGCCAATGAAATCCATCAATTTCTCGTTGTCTCTTTGCTCAAAGGTCCCCAGCTTGACTGAATATTTGTTATCTGGCTGCTGTGGGTCACTGAAAAGTATGTTCTCAGCTGTTCAAAACTGGATGTGTCGTATTGTGAAAGTTCATAATTTGTTGAAATATGCCTTCTAATAGAAGTTGATTGCATATTTTGATGAACTCCTCTTCAATCCTCTGGGTTAGTTTGGATCATGCATGCTTTGTTCAAGTCTCTAATGAAGCAATTTACATTGTTTCCAGAGTTGAAGGTTTTTATGATCCCCCCCCCCCCGCTTCCAGTGCGCCACAAAGAGATTGTAGATGCATCATTAGCTCATAGTTAATGTGGGTTTCAATTGTGATGGGTTATTTTTAGCAGTGCTGATTTCTGTTCTTTGATGAGGTCAAGAAGTTTCGTGCGAGTGAGTCCTAAATAATCTATTTCTCTTGCTGCACACTTCTGTCACAAGTTGTTATAATAAGCATATGGTAGCAAGGAAAAGATGGACCCCAGAGTAATGTTGAATATATATATATATATATATATATATATATATATATATATATATATATAAGTAAAATTATCAAATCTGTTGGTATATAATCCAAGTGGATCCTAGTAATATAAAATATTAAAACTGATCCACAAGAACAGCTCAATGAATTTATTATTAAGGGGCAAATAATTAATAAACAATAAAATCCAAAATCACCTCCTATGGGGAATAGCCTATTTTGGTAGACAAAGATATAGGTTGTTTGTCTTATCAACTCAAATTCATCTCAAAAATAGTAATTTAACTGAGAAAGCTAAAAAAAAAATAAAAAAACTAATACAGAATTTATCCATTGCAATGTTTCAGTGAAAAGTCATGAGACAGAGGTCAGTGGAGGGTGGAAAGTATTTGTTTTAAAGGGAAGAAGTTCTATAAAATTAAACCCAAATATTAACCTTATGACATTAAATTGGGGTATATGAAGACTGAAATATTAATTTAAAATTAAAAAAGGAATAAAAAGGGGTTTGAAAATAACTTTAAAATGTATAGATAAAAGGATGTAAGGGAATAATGGGGATATCTTAGAGTAGGGGAAAGTTTATAAATTATAATTAATACAGGTAAAGAGGTTATAGAGGGGAGGAAATATCTCTGATGCATTTCCTGTGTTTGTATTAAACAATAGTGTAAACCATAGTCTGTATTATTATTATTATTGAAGTAATTGAAAATTTATTTTTTTCTGCAGAATGTCTGGCCGTAAACAAACCCCAAGTGACTTTCTGAAGCAAATTATTGGTCGTCCAGTTGTTGTAAAATTAAATTCTGGAGTGGATTACCGAGGTAAGTATTTAAAAATAAAAGTTGCAGTGAAAGATTTTGTTTAGGCTTTCTTGTTTTTTTTTCTATAAATCAGCAAACATAAAGAAAAAGCAACACAATATAAAAACTTTAACCCTTTGAACCCGACTGGCCCATATACTGTCGGCCGTGTGAAAGTGCAGTACTATACTCATCAGGGGGTCAGGATTCAAAGAGTTAATAAAATCTGTAATTAAAAATTTTGATCATTTTTCTCTGATTTTATTTTTCAATAAAAAGAAAAAAAATTTTGAAAAACGTTTTCATATTTTTGTTTAAGACTCATACATTTCTCTAGAGACCTCCACTAAATTTTTAATACCTAAGCTTTAAAATGAATTTTTAAAAATCGAAAAGTATTCTTGAAGCTTTCTTTTTTGCTTTAATTGAAAGCTAAATGATTAAATTTACTATTTCCAGTAAGCAAAATACTCAGATAGAAATTATATTGATTGAAATCTCGACTTTTTGGTCGCTTTCAAAAAATCATTTAAAATCAGCCATTTTGTCACTTTTGTAAACAAAAGTTCTCGGTTTTAAAAATCTTCCAAAAATAAAATATATATTTGTGACACAATATTACAGGAAAATTAGCAAATTTAAAATTAAATTAATCTGATTTGAAACAAATATTACTTATAGCATAAGATGTAGTATACAAGCAGTTTTTAACCACATGGTCTTGTTTTTCTGATATGTTGATTGGTTTATTGACAGCATATGTTGAAACCAGAAATTGACATAAATTTATGAAATCTAAGTGAATACTTTGTTTTTGGTTTTTAACTACCTAGTATTTTTTAAAAATTAACATTATTTTCAGCAGTTATCCAATATTTTATTGAATTTTTGTTACTTTTGCCTTACATTTTTATCAAAATAACTCACAAAGAAGAATAAACTTGTAAAAAAAAAAAAAAAAAAATAAAAAAAATATTATAATAATAAGTAAAATAATTTGAAAGGAAATTTCAAAATGACATGCAAATTAAAAAAACAAGAACTTCAAACAGAAACTGAATAAGAAAAATTTAATGTAAAAAAATTATTTTTTAGTAGAATTATATTGGGTTTCATCTCTAGGTTATTTCTTAACTAAGTGAAACTAAAAGAAAAAAAAATTAATTGAAGTATGACCCACACTGAAATAAATATATAAAATAAAAATATTTAATAAAATAGGAATAAAAAAAAAAAAAAGTAAAAATTACTTGAAATTTTAAAGTTTTAAGTTTTGAAGGGATGATTTGCAAAATCTGTTGAGATTTAAACATGATGAAACATGAAAATGAAAGAATTGCAGACTCACAGATCAGGGACGACAACTCTTAAAACACGTGACGGACAACCATCCTTACAAAAATGGAAATGTTTCTACACTAAAAAAAAAAAAAAAATTAAGTTATTTTAAAAATATTTTGGGTAAATGACTTTTATTAAACTTTTCAGTTTTTGATTCATAAATATAGTTTTCACTTAATAACAATATCACCTAATCAGATTAAAGTAATGCAGAATTTTGAACAATTTATATATATTATAAATTAAATTAAAATTAAAAAAACTGTAAACAATTCTTGTAAAAAATCATTATTCATCAAAAATGTTTTTTTTCTTAAGACAATAGGGTTCTTACTAAATCTTATTTATAGAAGCAATTAAAAGCTTTCGTAATTAAATATCATAGTTTTATTGCATTTTTTATTTTATGATTCAAAGCAGTTTGAAAAGAGAAAATGGATGATTTACATTCTTCAATGGGTCCTGCTTTTAACTAATAAAACAAATTTTGAGATTAAAATTTACTTTCTCTAAATTTCATGAAATTAACTAAGTGATGGTGAGGGTAACATATATTAAAAAAAAAAAAATTTCAAAAATAATTTAAGTCATTTGTGAATAAGACCAGAAACTTTCATTTGATTTTTGCAAGAATTTCCAAATCAATGTGTTTTTCACCTGAAAAAAAAAAGGGTTCTAAAACACTAATTGTTATGATGTTAATTTGGGGTTAATAAAGACAAATGCCAAATAACATGTAACAATAAAAGGGGTTTATTCGGTTGGTAAGTTGGTACAGAAACCGCCTGAGTAGTCTATAACTAACTCAGCCCAGAACTTCTCCGACACTGTCTTTTGACATGCCACTATTTAACGTCCTTGTTTGTAGACGAGTTCATCTTCAAGAGGGGTGGTAGGTTCCTACACAACACTAATCATAAATATTACATTGACCACTGACGTGTATTAAAAAAAAAAAAAAAAAAAAACAAGATTTTTAACCAAAGTTTTGAATGTGCTAGAAATGATTAAAAAATTTAATAAAATGATAAAAAAATACTTTGGTCTTTCCTCTTAATAATAACAAATATTTTGACAATAAAACTTTGTTTTTAAGTTTTGGGGCTTTTTTAATCATGCTATGCTGTTTTTTCAGTGAGGTCTCTACAATTGTCTCATTCAATATACAGTATTTAAAATTTGTTATATTTATAGGGAACTAGCTTAAAAGCCGCACTCTGTGCAGATTTTTAAGCTAGCTCCTGTGGAGGGCTAATTAGGCATTTGGCCCAGAACTAAAGGGACCTCTGGTTTAGCTTAGAAAACAACAATGATAATTTTGAAGAAATAAATTTGAGTTCAGTCCATGGAACTTTAAAACTTCACTTTAACTCTGATTCAGGCTATAAGTTCAGTTTTGCTCAACAGACTGATTTGGGGTGAAATTCCAATTCGGGTCAAAAACCGAGTTCTTCAAATTACAAAATCCATGGAACTTCAAAACTTCACGTCACAAAATCTCTCACTTTAATACTGATTCCTAGGCATTTTGAAGAAATAAAATTCATTTACTCAGTTCACAAAGTTTTGGGGATATTTTAAACTCAATATAAATTAAAAACTTTTATAAAATATAAATAATTTTTTTTTTTTTTTTTCAGTTATTTTAAAATTTGAATTTTTAACTGTTCCCTCCTCACCTGGGCACAGATCTCAATGCTGGATGTTCAAACACCAGATGAAGGGGAGATTTTCAATCTTAAGATCATCCTGATTCCAAAAAAGTATAATATGTCTATATAGAGCATGTGTAGCCCAAGTTAAAGGGGTTTCAGACACATGGACAGATAGAATTTATTTAGATAGATAAAAGAGTGCTTAATATCATTGCATATAGAAAAACAACAGTCACCATGCTCAGTGAAAATAGATCAAATAATAACTGAGCAGTTCTAAATGAAAACAAGATGAGATTATCCTTAGATATGGACAGCAGAATGAGAACAATTTATCTTTAAGGGCTCTGTTCGATGTTCCCTGAAGTTTACCCAGATTGACAAGCACCTGAAGTAGGCCAGAAGGTACATGGTGATAATATATAACAAAGATAAAGATAATAGAACTATTTACTTTGTTCAGACTATTTTCCTCATCTTTACTGTCACATTCACAAAGTTTCAGCAGTTGTATGCTCTGGCCTTCTTCAGGTAATATTTCTTGGAAATTCAAACTGAATCCTTTATTTAGTTCACAGGAATAGATTGTTCTAATTCCATGTACCAATGCCTTTGGATATCTCAGTTTTATTAATAAAAAGATTAATTTCACTTAAATGGAATATAAGACATTGTCTTCTTTTTTTTTCTGAAAATGGCCTAGAAATATCACCGAGGTCTAAATATTATTCTTTTCATAGGTGTCCTTGCCTGTTTAGATGGCTACATGAACATAGCCCTGGAACAAACTGAAGAATATGTGAATGGACAGTTAAAAAACAGATATGGAGACGCTTTTATCAGAGGAAATAATGGTAAGCTGTTGTGAAGTACTGTAAAGTTGATTTGCTTTTATATGTAACCTTTTCCAAACAGACCTTCTCTGTCCAGTCAAACATGTTTGCTTACAAACAAATTTAATAATCCCAATTAACTGCAGAGGGGTTTATACACTATTGAATCAGTTTGGTCAACATGGTGCCTTCCATAGCATAGTGACATGCTTCAAAATTAGCAATATATTTTGAGATAGTAGTTTTGTTTTTTTTTTTTAATTGATAGATGATTGAATTTTGATATTAATTCAACCAGGCATTGACTTGTGAATGCTGAGGAGGCCTTGCTGGCTGTTCTTGATTCTGATAATGCATATGAAGCAGAGGAAATAGATTTACTTTTGACAACCAGGCATAGACATGTGGATGCTGAGCCTAATCCTACTAGAATATGATGTAGAAATGTTAACTTGTGCAGATAGGGCACAAATTGATTGAAATTTGTATTACCTGTTTAAAACTGGTAAAATATTTGTTATGGAGTGATTTCACAGTGGAGGCTTGCATTTGTACTAAGTCGGCCCTAAAATAGGTTAAACGTGCAAAACTTTAGGAACTTGATATAATAGGTATAACGCAGAGTAAATTTAGTTGTGGTTGCTGATAGTTCAGTATTTGACTGTCGTCCGACATCAACTGACTGACCAACCCACTGAGCAACTGGTTACAACTTATTATATGGTTACACACCTGGCCCAGTGTATCCCTACCCTACTTCCTCCTGGGTTAGGTGGGAGAGTCAGATGATCACCAACCTAACTTCCAATACCTGGTCACTAAAAGCAACTATACGATCTCGGTCTGTCTACCCGCATGTGTTTAGATCTTGAGAAGCATAGGTCCGTGTAAAATCTCACGACACCAAACAAAATTGCTGATAAAAAGGTAACAATTTTAAAATAAATTCAAAAATCTGTGGACTATGGCACCAAGGAAAGTGTTAAAATAATTTAATTTAAATTTCTATCGAAATTAAATTTCTTCTTCTTCGTCTGCTTGGGCTGGTAGTTTTTATTTCAACTTGGTGGAAGAAATTATTGCCGTCCGGAAATTATACAATGTTTTTAGAAATATCTTCTCAGGCTTTCAGGATTCTTATTATCTACTTACGATAGTCTTCTTGTCTGAGGGTTCTTTTCTAAGCTGCCGTCCATGAACTTAAACCTCTTTTTAAATCTCCCGTCCATCTCCAAATCTTCTCTTCTTTCAGGCAATCAATTGTTTGGAAGTTCTCCTGTCTTCGACTTGGGCTGGAAGGATTTCTTGTCTGAGATTCTTCTGCCCGCCAAAGACCTCCATCCCTGCCAGCGGTCCAACTCTCAACTGCAACTCCAACTCAACTCCAACTCTACTGATTTCTGTCGACTGGGGTCCTGCTTATATTGGCCCCTTGCCAACAAACTGGGGTTCAGGGTTTTTCATAATTCAAAAAGTTAATTCTGTCTTCTCCATTATCATTGTTTCCCCCTACTTCTCTTGTCCATCTCTCTTAGTCTCTTCAGGTTTTTCAACCAATCGCCTCTGATCGGGCATTTCTTTCCCTTTTCTTCCGCAGGTCACGTGATAAATTGACCAATTGTTATTGATCAAACATTTCTTTCCTTTTCTTCCATGAGTCACGTGATCGAAAATTATGTGAACATCGTTCTTGTTTAAAAAAAAAATCCAATTTTGCCTTTTGCACGTGATGTCAAAAGTTAGTCTTGACTTTAGAAAGGATCTTTTCGCCTTCTTGGCGCCCTCTGAGCCAAAGCAATTGTCCCTCTTTTTACCTCTTTGTTTTACCTGATAGTCGAAAATCTTAATTATCTACATTGAAATGTCTTTTTTATGCGTGGGTGTCCAATTCTTAACAGGTCTGTATATCGTTCCACGGTCACTCCCCCTCAACCCAAAGACACTTTTCTCTGATTAAAAAAATTGTTTCATTGTTCCCAAAATTTCTCTTATCCAAATTATAAGGTGTCTTTCCAAAAAAGTAGGCTAGGTGCTCTGACCCACATTCTTACCAAAATGACTTTTCGAAAATGGTAAAGACGCTGACCTCAAATTGGGTCATCGTCATACATTTCTCTTTCTTTCTTTTCTTCCTTCCTTCCTTTTCCTTTCTTTCCTTCTTCTTTCCTTAGGATCGTCTAGTACACTCTTAGTGAATTATTTTCAACTCAGTTATTTTCCGTTTTAAAAAAAAAATTAACAACCTGTTTAATAAACTGAGTAAGAAAAAATTAAATCATAAGGAATATTTCTAATAATGCAAGGTGCCACATATAGGTGGGAGAGTCTATTAACTATAGAATAGGTGTGTTCCACTATAACAATTTTAAAATAAATTCTCTCTGGAAAGTGTTAAAATAATTTAATTTAAATTTGAAGAAATTAAATCCAAAGTTTTTATTGCTAAGAAAAGGAAGAAATTATTGCAAAATTATACAATGTTTTTAGAAATATCTATAATTAAGATTATTATTATTATTACGATAGTTTCTGATAATCCATGTACTTAAATCATTTGTACATTCTTTTTATAGGGTCCACACCAACAATATTCTGACAGTAAAATATCACACATTAATTGTGACCTTGTGTCAGATTTACCCTGATGATGAGTGGGGAGGTAACTCAAATCTCTTTTGATTTGGTAAAAAATTATGAAACTCAAAGAATAAGTTCATTTCTTGCAACAAATCTTGATTATAAAATCATCCAAAAATTATAGACAAAATTACCTTATTTTTATTTCTATGTTGCAGATCTTGTCTGTTAAATGAAATGTTTGAAATGAAAGCAGAGAAAAAATCACTTTTCTTTTATTTATTCAGAATATTTTTTTATTTCTTTTCCAGTGTTATATATCAGTACGCAGAAGCGAAGAATATGAACTGAAGAAGTGTTGTTTGTAATCAAGAGACTTTGTTCAACATTAACTTTACCAGAATATTGCTTTTCATTCACTGCCAATTAGTTTAAAGATGATTAAACTATATTTTTGAAGCAGTAGCGTCAGTTAATCTGAAACTACTGCAAGGGAAACAAGTTTTAAACAGGAATCAATTAGATTTTATTTTTTAAAACTGTTCAATCTATTTGCTTTTTATTCTTCTGTCCTTAGGAATTTGCAACAGTTTAAATAGTCCTTTATTTTAAAATTTTTCTTTTTCTTTTTTATTTAGGTCAATTTGTAATTGTCAAGTATTCAACAATAAATATCTCTTCCTAACATTCTTAAAATATTAACCATTATATTTAATGTTAATAGCAAGATCTTTTAAAGTGATAATTTTGGTAGTTAATACAGACTGAGTCTTTTCCCATTATGTTTTGTTGGTTGGATGAATCAGCAGCTTGGTCATAATTTCCATTCATCAAATCAAATGCACATGGATACTGGTAACATTTAAAGATTTGTCTTGGTAAATTCTCTGTATGTACATTTGTTTTTTTTTGTTTGTTTGTTTGTTTTTTTTTTTTTTAAATTATCCAAGTTAATGTGACAGATGGAATTCATGTGTTCAAGCAGTTGAAAATTCTTTTATGAATTTTTTTCACAAATCTTAGCCGACACCTTAGAAAAAACAATTTTTCTAATTGTTTGGACAACTGGACCTCATTTCTGAATACTTGATATTGTCTACACAATGTTTTGAATGATCCATTTTTCAGCTAATTTTTGGTTGGGAAGGGAACCCACTTTTTTTTTTTATTGACAATCGTGGCAATATTAAAAAAATGTAATCTATATTTTCTCTGTTATGGTTTTTTTTTTTTTTTTTAAAAAAAAAATAAATAAATTGCCCCTCCTTTCCTGATTATTGAAAACTAAATGAATCAAAATATGCCAGCAATGATTAAGATACAAAGAATGCATTCATTGGTACAAACAATATTTGGAATAAAAAACACTTTGTACAAATTTCATAGATTAAGCATTGTCATTATTAATTTTTCTTTTTTTTTTCATTTCCTTTTTATTGCTTTCCATCAACAGTGTTATGTTATTTAATGATAATGTTCCCCATACGAAATTTGGACAAGATTATTTATACCAAATATTATTTGAACAAATGAATCCATTGTTTGTATGCTTGGTGTTATTAACATATTTTGACTAATTCATTCTACCTGCTTAATAAGGTTTATATTCAATGAAAAAAAAGGTGTAAAACTTTAATTTCAAGAAAAAATTTTACAGATAAACTAATCAATATACAAAATATTATGGGATGAAGGCTGAAGAATGACTCTGATGAAATGTTTTAATAACATCAAACCTATAAAGAAGTGTTTCAATTGTGCAAACTGTATTTGAAATGTTGAGTTTTTTCAGTCTTATAATTCCTTAAGATGCTTAAAAAAAATTTACTTTTGTTTTTCAAATAGAAAATTTTAAATTATATATTTAGAATTTAATTTCAATTTTCTCTTTTTTTTATTTTAGTATCAACATTTTGACATTCTGCAATCAGGCTATTTTTTTTCTTTTGAATAAAAAATACTTTTCAGGTTTAAAAAAAAATATTAATAAAATATGTGAATTTGATTATGTAAGAATTTTTGTCAATTAAAGCTTGTATGTTAAATATACCAACAAATAACAATTGCAAAAAAGTTCAGAAATTTCTGTTGACAGATTTCTCCATTTTTTTATTTCACTCCCATTACTCAGCAGTTTCTCATCTGCTTCTTTATTTGTTGGCAAATTGTCACAAAAAGGAATCTTTCATATTGACACCATCAGGCATTTATTTGGTTTTTCTTTCTTTTGCAATGTACATTTTAAAGTGGTTTATAAATGTATATTTTAAAGCCTTGTCAAATAAATTTATTTACATATTTAATGCTCTGATTTAAGAGAAAACAAAGCCAAAAAGCAAGCTAGTGAAAGCTAACACATTTCTATTTTTTAAATATCAAATAAAAAATGGGAACAAATTGAATTGATTTAGTCTTTTTTTTATAGGCTCTATTTTGTCAACATCAAATATTTAAAAATTATTTCTTATATACAAAGTGCTACCCAAAAGTTGAGGAAATTTGAAAAAAAGGTTCAATCTATTCATCTGTCAAATTAGAAAGAATATTTGTATCATTCATTTTACATATTTCTCAAAATAGTTCAGCAGAAAATAAAGAACTTTATTTTCTCTCTTTCTTTGAGGAATTCTTTTCACATATTAACTTCTCTAGACTTTTGTCTAGAGCCTTGTATTTATAAGATAACTAGTTTGAGATTAGCTTTCTACAAAATGTAAAATGATATATCTAATTTGTCAGAAATTAAAAAAAAATATTATTCATCCTCAGTGGAAAATTTTTATGAGATATTTTCAGCACCACTTTAATAGATTGCTCTACTCATAAAAATATATGAAAAATCTTTTTAAGGAAATAGTTTTGGTAGATCATCATTCTTTAAACCTTTTCTTTTAGGCTGTGGCACTTGTCACTATCTAAAAGTGACAGTCTTCAACATCACAAAACAAAAGTGGGTTTACTGAGTGGGGGAGCATTTTCTCAGTGTATGATGGAATCTGAAGGTGTGTTTTTTTTTTTTTTTTTTTTTTTTTAAATCTGTCCAAACTCTCTATGGTATGATGATAAACTACATCTGGCAGCAAGGACTCTGTGAGACTGAAGGTTTGGAAGGATCATGGAACCATCTCTTAATTGTTGTTGTTCCCAGGCCCACCCTGACCTGGGGTGGTAGAACCTGTTAGGCTCTCAGCTATGTGAACCCTCAAACAAAAACAAAAAACTATGAAAGTATAACAATACATATTTATAGTTAAAATACCAACGATACATATGTATAGCAAAATGGTCAACAATACATTTTATCTCTAGTTGAAGGCATGAAATTGCGTTAAAATATTTAGATTCCGGCATTAATTGACCCATAGAGATATTGATATGCCGTGAAACAAAATCACCCAAACAACCAACATGAAAGAATTCTTTCATGACATTAATCTGTATAATACCCTACAATTTCTTAAAGAAATCAAACTGTATTCCAAAATAAAACTTCAACATAAAACACACATATCACCACCTCTATTATGTCCACACAAACATGTATATGCACAAAAGCTGAGTATCATCTACCATGTATTCAATTGTGAAAGCAGAATAACATATTTTTATTACTTCAAAGCTCCCAAGAAAATTAAATTAACAAAAATCAGGGAATTAACCAATTTAAATTAAATTTTCAGTACATATTCATTATTTACTTCTATAATGAATAGGATTTTTATTATAAAAAAATCTGAGAAAATATTATTCTTTTTGTAATAACGACCAATATTTTCTTGACTAAATTTTACTCGAAAAAATGTTTGTCACAAATTTTTATATTTCCATAAAGATTAATTGTCAATGCAACTCTGCTGAAAAAAAAAAAAAAAAAAAGTTTTACAAAGATTCCAACTAGCACAAATGGGCTTGTCTTAAAAATTTGTTTTAAAAACTATTTCAGTTTTCATGAAAATTTTTTGTGTTGAAATCTTTAAACATTTTTATTTTTTAAGCAATCATTTTCTCGGTTTTATCTTTCTAGAAATGTACAATATAGGGACTAGAAATTTCTGGTTAATATTATTATTAGTAAAAAAAAAAAAAACCAGCAATCCTCCTTAGTGGATGATCTCGGAATAAAAAATAATTTTACCGAGATATATTACCATCTTAATTGATTTAAAAGAACTGTTCAGAAAGAAAATTACAATTTAAAAAAATAAGTACTACTGAAATTAGCACTTCTGCCCCCCCCCCTTCAATAGGTATGGGGGCCCCCACACGGTTGAGAGATTCAGGGTAGTAAGCCCTGGCCCTGTTGATCATTATAGTTAATGATTGACAATATAAATTTAAAAAAAAAATACAAATAGCAAAAAAATGCTGCTGTAAGTAGCCCTTTTGGGCCTCCAACCTCATTGGGGGTTCCTGCATAGTACATAATGCACCAGCCATGCATATACAGACCCCCAAAAAAAAATGTGTAAGATGCACTGGTCCTGATGTTGGTGAGTATTTCCGATTACAAAGAAAATGCTTTTCTTTGCCCTGACTGAAATACTTGTTAAAATATACAGCACAAGTGTAATGATGTCTGAATGAGAATTAGCTCAAGAACTGACTACTTGAATTTTGACATTGTTATATAGCTTAGGTTAAACTTAGTAAATATCATAGAACAATGAATAGTAAAGAATCTTTCTAGTCCTTTGCTAATGAGCAAAATCCTTATCCAACATTTCTCAACATAGTATTTCTCTATTTCTTCCATTTTTCTTTCTGCCTTTTTCTTTGGAAATTTGTGTCAGGAAGCTTTGTTCAACACTGTCCACTAACTTTTTAACCTAAATTCTCAATAGGAGCATATTTGTTACCCAAAGATTTAAATAACCAAATTCCAATGATTAATTACATGTACACACATTCTGTACCTGTTAATATTATATTTTCCTTTGTTCAAATTAACAGATCAAGTTTCAAATTCCAAAGAGAAGTTACATTTTCAAAATTATCATTCTATTTTTGCTTTTATCCACTCCTCATACTGGTACAATTCCTTTTCCTTTCAGCCATTCCATTCTGTCCATAAAGTTCAGTGTATGGGAATTATTATATCACAGATATAATAATGCTCATAAGGGATAGGGGTGGGGGATAGAAATGGGAGAATAAATCTTTCTTCCATAGCTCTCTCCCATTATCATATACAAACTATCTACATACATCTCAAACAGGCACCTCAAACATAATACATACATCTCAAACAGGCACCTCAGCATGGCATAATATCTCAAACAGGCACCTCAGCATGGCATAATACATACATCTCAAACAGGCACCTCAGCATGGCATAATACATACATCTCAAACAGGCACCTCAGCATGGCATAATACATACATCTCAAACAGGCACCTCAGCATGGCATAATACATACATCTCAAACAGGCACCTCAGCATGGCATAATGGTTAGTGAGGTTAGTCTAAGACCATTACTGCTGAGTGGAGGATTTAATCTTCACTGAATACAAAATTCAACATTGAATAACCTAACAATTTCTGCTTGAATTTCTGGAATGAGGAGTTTATCATCATTTACATTCAGGCTCATGTCCTCATCTTTGTTGCTATTGTTACAGCTTTATAGCTGTAGTTCCCTCCAACTTCATTTCAAACAACCTTTTATTTAATCTATGGGAGTAGATGGTTCTCATTCTGCCGTTCACGTCTACAGAAGTCTTCTTGTTCTTAGCACTGCTCAGTTATTGTTTACTCTGTTTACATTGAATTTGGACGCTGCAGGCAAGGGATTGAACTCACTTAGTCACATACTAAGCTGGTCATGATCATTCTTCCTAAATGACCAAACAGCAACATTTTTTTTAACTGACCCCCTTAATATGACTTCAGTTTACTGAAATAATATTGGCTCACCTAAGAAAGGATTAAAAAAATTTGGTGTTTGGTCATTTAGGAAGAGTGGTCATGAACATTTCAGCACCTCTTGTATATACCTTGGGTTTTCATAGTGTTGATTTGTTTATATCAAGATTGCTTAACCTTTATCACTTTGTATGTGACTTTATTTACTAAACAAAAAGTTTATCCTGCCACCGAAGGTGACTCTGATCCCTGAACAAAAGTATGGTTGAATTTCATAGTTGTATTGTCATATCTTGCTATAGCAACAGAAAACAACTTTGAGGGAAATTAACAATAAGGTTACTGCAATTGAGAGGCCTTGGAAACGAATGCAGTGGTAAGGGAAGTAATATTAACAATGCAAAGTGCTAAAGGTTAACCGTGGAGGCTATGTTTTGTGGGGGGCTTATGAGGCTGAAATTTTAATTTCTCAAAATTTCAAAAAATTAAGTGAGTGGAGGGTGCTAACAGATGGAAAAAAAAAATATTTTCACCAAGATTTCTAAAAAAAATTTCAAAAATTTATTTGTGAATAAGTCCTGAAAATTCCATTAAAATCTGGCAATTATTTCATTTTTGGAAGAATTTCCCAATGTGTTTTAACACTAAAAAATCCATCTATTAATCTTTGGCCCATCTGTTGACACAAGAAAAACGAGATTTTTAATCAAAATTTTGAACATACTTGAAAGGACTTTCTTTCTTCTTTATAATAAAATATTTTGGCTATAAAACTTTTTAGGTTTTATCAGGTTTGGGGCAAATATTAAAAAGAAAAAAAAAAGCTGAATTAAGATTCAGGTGTTTCTATTGTTTCAATTAAAACAAAAAAAACTTTTATTATTTGTAAGTGAAATGACACTCATAATTAATTGAGACAGGTTCACAAATTTACACACAAGACATTGTGATGGATAGAAACCCAGCTGACAAATCTTAAACTTTCTTAGACTCTAGCAATTTGTCTGCCAAAATAATTTTATCTTTAGCTTTGAAACAGATCAAAAGAAAAAAAACACTTGACACTGTCTTAAAGTATTTCAGTATTAACTGCTTAAAAAAAAAGAAATATCTCCCCCCAACTCAAACGGCAACCCTTTGAATTTTACAACTTCAGTCTTTTATTTTATTTTGTTTTAGGATCAGCAAAAAGAGGAATGGATTATCACTCTGCTCTTATAAAATGGAGCGGTTACTGCTACTTGTGAAAAAAAAAGCAGCTTTCCTCTCCTTGGCTTCAACAAAAAGAAGTTTGATCCTTTCAGAAGAGCTCTTTAAAGCCCTATTATCCACTCAGTAATAAATTAAATTCAAATATAAACTGCAGCACAAGATATACACGTCTTCTTTGTCGGCAAATGGTTGGATGTTAAATTGGACTGGCAATGTTAGAAAACTAGAAAATACAATATTTATAGGCTCAACGGCAGAATGAAGCAATGGAGAGAAGTAGTCCTCACTGAGTGCTCTATACTAGAGAATATGTTTTTTTTTATCTAAGCTTTGATGTCTTGCCATAAAGCAATGGGCGGCAGTAGTAGATTTGATTTTTCACTTACATGGCCTTTTGCCAGATTGAATCAAGTTAAGTAAATAGCTATAGTCATATTGCCATGCATCAATGGTGAGTAAGAAGATTGCTCAGCATCAGTCTCATCCAGAGTTAAGGCAGTTGTAAAAATGCAGAAGGTGATTATCCCCCTTTTGACAGGAGGAATTTACTGATGTTTTAAGAGGCCCTTGAGAAACACTTGACAGCCTGTTGCTTAATTTTTTGCCTCTCTTGGGGTGAAATTAATAAAAAAATTCTATATGATGCCTGGAGGTGTCTAGAATATTGTACGGCATTAGTAGCAGAAAGAAAGCAAAGTAAAGGCAATCAATAAACTATCAGTTCAATTTCTTTTATGTACCAATTTATTTTGTTTAATAAATTTTCTTAAAATATTTAAAAAGAGCTGGATTAGTGCAATGAAATATTTCATGACATGAAATATTTAAATAAAGAATAAATGGCAAATAGTTAAAAGAAAAAAGAAATGCAAGGGATAAAGAAATATTACTTTATTTTATTCTTTTAAAAATATTTTCCTATTCCTATTAATATAAAAATATCCGAAGTTTCATAAAGAAATAATTTTATTTACAGAATAAAAATATATATGCCAACTTTATTGATTATAGAAAGTTAAAAATGATTATTCTTATAAAAAACAATTTCTATATTTTTGCAATTTGGGGGTTTCATAATTAATCAAATTTGATCCATTGGTTGTTTATGGTAAATTGAGGGTTTGGGGAGTTAATTTGTATTGTTTGATCTATTAACTTGTTGGCCAATGAGTTGGAATATACCATGCTGTGTTCAAAGGTGTTTTTCACTATATTTTAAGTGTACAGTAAGTAATATCTTCCAAAATTCTGTTAACCGTTATCACCCTGTATGTGACTTCACTTGCTGTGCAAAAAATTTATCCTGCCACTGAAATTGACCCTGATCCCTGAATTTGAATGTTTGAATTTCATAGTTGTGTTGTCATATCCTGCTATGGTAACTGAAAACATTTTGAGTGAAATTAACAATAAGGTTACTGAGTGTAACTGAGTTGCCTTGAAAAAAAGAATGCAGTGGAAAGGGGAATTATTATTAATAATGCAGAGGACTAAAGGTTTGTTAATCCTTCATTTTACCAATTTCCTTTGAAATTAATATCCAGGATAGATATTGCATTCTTTAAGAGATCTTAAATGTTTTTTTAAAAGATTTTTCATTATTTTTTAATTAAAATTGTGGAATGATGATAATTTGATTGTAAGAAGGTTTTAAAAATGTCTTAAAGAATTATTGAAATGCGTATTCTTTTTTTTTAGATTTGAGCTATTTATTTATGCTATTATGATTTTTTAAACAAAACACAAAATTTTACTAAAAAGGAGATGTTTCGCTGGGCTTAGGGTGGAAAGATGTTATATACGAGATCGGCCGCTGAAAAGTCAACAACACAAAGACAACATGAGACATGGTAAAACTTAACAACTTATTTCCCCGCTGGATCTTTCTTGCTCCCACCATTCCTTAATAGGACCGGGAGTTCTTACAATCATCATAATCAACATTATTGATGTTGTTATGACAGAACACATTTAAATTATTTTAAATGTGTTTTCAAGGTTATTTAGCTCAAATTTTGACAGTACCTATGTAGGGTTCAGCGTACCCGGATTAAAAAAAGAATTTAATACGGGATACCCTGCCCACAAAATACAACGTAAATTTCAAGAAGAAACAACACGATAAGGAACTTTTGTAGAAAATAGAACATTGTATATTTATTATCTTGTGAATAGGGTAAAAAAGATTAATGCTTTAGTTAGTTTAAGCAAAATGTGCTGAGAGTAAGAGGCACCTAGTGAGGATCGAACTCACTACTCAGACGTAATTGTTCTTGTGAGACAAGCTTGCTAACCATCATTACAACGCCTCGAGGTACCTATTGCCTCGAAAACTATATTTCATTGCCGTCAGTATAAAAATTTGTTTAGTAAAAATAATAAATGCCACATATACACTAAAAAAAAAATAAAGTCCTGCTCATTGAATGGTTCTGGATATAAAAATGTAGATTGTAGAGGTACGTTGATAAGGCATTTAAATGATTAAAGGACAGTAGAATTGAAAAAAATAAACTATGCAATGTACTGAAAAGTTCAGTCCCACCAACATCCGAAAATCTCATCAAATGATCAAACATTATTTACAGCACTCCCTTGTACTGATATATTTTATTTTTTACCAACGTCCCCCTCCTTCCTAAGGCAGGATGTGACACCGGGCCTTTTTATGGTGATTTCTAATCGTAACTTAGATGTAGCACAAGGCCAAAAGTATGGGGGTTATCAAGAGATAATGGAACTCACTATCAATGGATAGCGAGACAAGATTGCTAACGACTACAACACTAAGTAAGTGCTCAACCGGGTCTTTTTCATGTGGAAAGATGCACCAATGACAAAAATTGCTCAGTCACCGCGATCATTGTCACGCTGGCATCGAATTACACTGACCCTACCTCTCTTAGTAGAATGAAAAATATGTTGCTGCCTTCTCTCAGAACTAAAACCAAAACAAACAAAAAACAACAGATTACCACGATTCGTTTCCAGCCTGAAGGCCACGAAAATAACTGTCTAAAATTTTGTCTTGTGCTGTTAAGAAAAATAAAATAAAAAGTTATTAATCTTGCTTTATTAATTTATTTGCATTTTTTTTTAAAATAGAAATAAATAAGTCGCCCCAGAAAACTGCAGAAACATCCACTTTTATTCATTTGTAGCTTGGCGCTGAGTACATAGAGAGGGACTGACCATGCAGGAAACACTTTTTTTGTGCTGGTGTTGTGACGAAAAATCACCTGCTGGAATAACACAAAAAAATCGTAGGATGTGAAAAGACTCAAAAAGAAAATGTTTTTATTGATTTAAAAATATTTTTGAAGTTCAAGAAAAAATAAGTAAAGTTTTAGTCGCAACATCAATCTCGCAGATTAAGATCCCAAGTTAGTTGTGTTGTGATTTCCATCCTGACCGAGTGCTTTTTTTTTGTCCTTGTGAGCTTAAACAGTACAAGAAAAAAAAATTCAAGTTAGCGATATTTCGACAACAGTTGCATCCTATTTTGTAAATAAATTAATTTGTATTATTAAACATTTTGTAAGTAAGAATCGGTCGTCACTCCCTCTGCTTGTTGCACTAAGTTGCCTTACGAGTCGGTTTCTTCGTACAAAGTTCACACACTTTCTGTCTGCGTTATTGAGCAGAAGAGACGGAGAAAGACTAAAGATGTTTCTGTTTACGAACTGATCAGCTAATAATATCCAGGTTAAATCTTGGGTTACTCCGTTGGGAAACACCCATTTCTTGTTCGGTATATTAAAGAAGGTAAGTCATAAAAAAATAAATACATATTCACAACTCGTAATGAAATGACAAACGTTTTTTTTTAAATCGATACGATATAACTTATTTTTAAACTGGGTGTGGTTTTTACTCCAGGTCGAGTAGTGGTGTTGTAGAATATTAGTTTTTGTTTACTTGGTTGTCAACCTGTAGGGGCGCCTTACATACGATTTCATCAAGGATCCTTTTTTCTTTTTACTTGAACAAAAAACAAGAAGTGTCATGCAATGGATAAAAAAAAATTGACGTAACTAAATGATTTTAAAAAAGTATTGACTTGAGAAGAAGTCATTATTTACTGGAACTGGAATCTTTATATTTTTCTACGCTTCTTAAACACAAGGAAAAAGAAAAAAAGCAATTTTTTTGTTTTTTTTTACTGATTCACTGTTGTAAAATAATTAATGAAAATTGAACTCAGAACGACAGTCAATTCTCTAGTCACATCGAACCGGGAATTTTAAGGTAATTTTTGTTTTCATTTTTTGCACAATACGGTACCTGACCATTAGCAAACTTTGTGAGATATACAGGAAAGAAAGCAAATAATTCTGCAATTAGTAGAGATTCATTTTTAGACCCACACGTTTTTTCCAGTGTGTATTTTAGCATTGCTTTTTAAAACTAAAATGTAAATATTTGTAATTAGAAAATTAATAAACGTTACGTATTTTTGGGTGTAATTTCAAAATAATGTATTTTTTTTTTACTCGTGGGATGTTCCGTTCATTCTTCCTAAATTAATATTATTGTTGTTGCGTCATTTTTAATTTAAGAACATCGCAAAACTGCTGTTCTGTAGTAATTCATTCAAAGAAAAAAAACTTTTTTTACTTCAACGAAGACAAAAATTGTTTTTACGACGAACAGTTACCAAAATGATTCATTATTAAACTTTAGAAAAAGAAATTAATTAAATTTAAACAAACCATAAGTTGAGCTGCAGTTTTTATTTCTTACTTTATTTTTAAATTTTATATATTGCATTTTTTTTTTATGTAGACGTTTATTTTTGTAACAGTTTTTGTTTTAATTTTCTTCATATTAATCATGAAATGCCAGGGGCAAGTACGATAAAAAAGTAAAACTAAATAAAAGTATAAATTTTTAATCGCCTTTTGTTTTATTTCGATTACCTAAAGACTAAAGCATTAAATAATTTAAATTTAATGTTATTCACAATCTTGTCATTTAAATATTTCTTAGTTAAAAACGTAAAGAAAGTAGAAGAGCAAAAAGACTAGATTATGACACTTTTCACCCTTTTTAAAAGTTTTGATTTAATTTTACTTTTTACGCAATACCTCTTCTTGTCCATGTTCAGTAGCAACAATAAGTTTGGAAGCTACATGTCCCAAATTGAAACTTGAGACAATTAAATAAGATAAATAATTAAAGCCATTAAATTCAATTTCCCTATTTCCTTGCAGAATATGTCCAATCGATGTTATTTGAAATGGTAAAAACACTTCCAGGCAAAACCAAATTCTTACGATTGTGTATCGACATTTTTCCCCCATTCACCGGTTTGACTCGATAAGAAAAGTAATCCCTAAAAATTAGTTCCGAGTAAAGAAAAATGACTTGCTGTGAAGCAAAATGATCAGCGAATTATTTTAAAATGAAAGCCTTTTATTTGTTTATTTGCAAACTTTTTCTAAAGGCTCACAATTAGAATTAATGTTTGAAAATTAAAACCCAGTTAAACTGTATACAATACATTGAACAAATATTTTGATGTTTGAGAGGGCCAATTTGACACAAAGTTGTTTTCCAGCATGGAAACCCACCACCCACGCATACAGCGGGTTAGAAAAAAAAAAAATCAATCTCACTCCGTATTTTCCTTTTAGAATGCCTCCAGATGCCAAGGGTTATGTCGTCCCCTTTTTTTAATACAATGGGAAAGTGGGGACGTAGCCTCCTCCAGGGCTGATTAGTGTTCTAGCCTATGAAAAATTTATGAAATCTAAAATATTTTGTCCAAGTACTACTAAAATATGTTTGCACTACTTACATTTTCGGACTGTTATCCTCATCTTTGTTGCCATATTCACAATGTTTCGACCGTTGTATGCCCTGGTCTTCTTCAGGTGATTGGAATTTCGAATGGAAAACTTTATTTCGTCCACTAGGGTAGATTATTCTACTTCCATGTGCCATGCCTCTTCTGGATATTTTAGCTTCAGTTATCTCTTTTTAAACTTAACTATCCAAGTTTTTGTTGACCTTTGCTGTAGCCAGGTATTGAACTCACAACTCTTTTATCCACATGGCCCAGTGGATAAAAGCGTTATTTGAACCAAGTGACTTGACCCAAAGAATTGTGAGTTACCTTAAATTTTCCTGGCTACGGTCAAAACATCGTGAATATGGCAACAAAGATGAAGACAACACTTTGAACAATGTAAATAATTACAATACCTCATCTCAAGGTATCACCCTCACTCGAAACTTTACTACGCCCTGCTCTCTACTATATGTCGATTTCAAAGTTTCCGAACATGGGGGTTACAAACGATCGAAGGAAAATTGACAGGGAAGAGTAGTGTTTTTTTTTAAATTACCAAAATTCAGGGAATTATCTAATTTAAATAAAAATTTCAGTACATATTCATTATTTACTTTTATAACAAATGAAATATCCTTTTTTACTTAAATCTGAGAAAATGTTATTTTTTTTGTAATAACTACCAATATTTTCATGATTAGATTTTTTTATTTGAAAAAAATGTTTAAGTCATAAATTTTTCATAAAGAAAAGATTAATCGCCAATGCATTTCTGCTGAAAAAAAAAAATTTACAAAGATTTCAACACAACAACTGAAAAAAATCTCTGACAAACAAAATGCAATGATTTGGCTTCATGTGATTCCCACAGTGGCAGAGTTTTTACATTTTTCACAAGAGAACAAATGGGATTGTCTTAATTTGTTTTGAAATCTGTATTTCAATTTTCTGGAAAATCTTTCATGTCTTGAAATCTTTAAACATTTTTTATTTTTTAAGCGATTATTTTCTCGGTTTTATCTTTCTAGAAATGTAAAAAATAGGGACTAGAAATTTATTTTAATTACTAGCCGTGGATTTTTGGTTAGTATTCTATTACTATTAGTAAAAAAAATAAAAATCAGGTATCCTCCTTAGTGGATGATCTTGGAATAAAAAATGATTTTACCGAGATTTATTACCCACTTTAAAAGAACAGTTCAGAAAAAAAAATTACAATATAAAAAAAAATAAACACTACTGAAATGAGCATTTCTGCCCCAAGTAGGCAGGTGGACCCCATGCAGTTGAGAGGTTCAGGGTAGAAGGACCGGCCCTGTCGATTATTATAGTTGATGATTGACAATATAACTTAGGTAGAAAAAAAAAGTAAAAAGTACAACCCCCCCACAAAAAAAAAACTTGCTGAAAGTATCCCCTCCTCATTGCGAGTTCCTGCATAGTACGCACCATACCAGCCATGCAGACACATTGTATATTATTAGTTGATGACTGACAATGTAACCTCTGTTTAAAAATCATTTTAAAAAAATGGCGGATGGCCATAAAACAGTACTGAAAAAAAATATGGCAGAAGCCATAATGGGGGCCCCTCAAAAATGCGCTTTCTCCTCTGTCGGGTATTTCAGGAATAAGATGCGCTGATCCTAACTATTATGGTGGTTTAACGAGTCTTTGAGTGAATGTCTTAAAAAATGTCTAAAAACTTTATTTACACACAGAGATTAACTTTTTTATAGGTTAGCTTTAAAACGAAATTTAATGTCAAAGGAGACGTTTAAATTACGTAGAATGCAGGTTTTTTTTGGGGGGGGGGTAGGGGGGATTTTTTTATTTTTAGAAAGTCCACGGAAATGAAGGAAAAGTTGAACTCAGTCTGCTGGTGAATTAGCGAGTAAGTGAGGTGTACTGTCTATGCCTTGTGCACCTATTGCACAGAGCAATAAAATTAGCCTCCTGTCACGATCTCAGCACAAAATGAAAGGTTTGCAGCACGGATGTCCCCCATTTTTTTTTTGTATGCATGCACAAAGGCTGAAAAGAGATTACTGCTGCTCACTTGACTAGCAAAAGGGGGTTTTATGTCTGCTACAATTAATTAAATATTAAGAACTTCTTCACAAACATTCCAACTGATGAGACCATCTCTATCTGTGGCGACCCTAAGTCCTTTACTATGCCTACTCATTCCAGAACCTATTTTTTATTGACTTAATGGAGTTTGCTAAACGCTCTGTTCATTTTAGTTTTAATAGCATTATATATTAACAAATATGTATGTGGGTCACTTGATGTCCATCTTAAACAAATTCATGCCATTGGCACTTTCTTTTACACTGATTTTGTTTCACCCTCAACAACTTCTGCAAAGCCAAATGTTGATAAAGAATGGATGACAGGTGCAGGTTTTGGTGAAATGAAGCTTCTAGTCGTGGACTTGCATGTTAGCTGTGAATGTAAGTCATTAGCACCATCAACATCATAAAAGAAGCAATCAGCAAAGAAGAAACCAACAACAATGATATTAACAAATTGATAATCAATCCAAAAACTGCAAACTCTGCTTGGAGAAAAAAATAGCTATAATTACTTTCCTAGACCAAAACAAACTACCAAATAAATGATCAGATCTCATCTCAAAATGCAGACACAAAAACAAATTTTTACTACGTTACTTAAAAATTGAAAACCGGAAAGAATAAATAAAAATAAATAAGCAAAAACAGGTAAAGGGTAATGCTATATCAAATTATCCAAACCATGTCACCCTTACCGCAGAAATTTTCTTAAAATTTTAACCAGTTTTGGGTATCTTTAAAAAGAGACAATCCAGAAAATTTAGACCTCTAAGTCGAAGCAGGTCAGAAAATATGTCATTTTAAAGATTTTCTTCAATAAAATTCCATCCAGACTTGCTAGAAACATGAAAATTTACACAGAAAAGTTTTTTAAGGCAACAAATCCAAAAATGACATCAAAATGCCTAGAAATCAAGCATTTTTGAGCTATGCAACAATTTGATTAAATTTTTGCATGTGGGAAATATCTTAAAAAGAATGACGTGGCATTATAGGTAAATGAAAATTTACTTTTGTAAAGTGTTTCCCATACTACAATCATGAATGGAATTGAAAATGAAATCTTGTTCTTTCATTGTTGGGGCACAATTAACAATAATAAATGGGCATTTTTCCGACCATTGGTATATAGACTTTAATCTCTAGAATAAACTCCAAGGAAGTCCAATAACAATGGATTTTTCAGTAAGACAAGATGGATGAGTGACTAAAGTGACATTATTTTCATGCTTTAGTCTTTTTAAGGCTTTTATTAGGACAAGTGGTTATAAAATACTAAACGGTACAAAAGTAGAGAAACAAAAAGAATCTCACGGGAAATATTCACATCTAGAAAAATAATCTGAAAACCAAAACATTTGATCAAATGATTTTTATTTTTATTTATTTTTTTTTTTTATCTATAAATGATTTTTGTCTATTTGCAAATGCAGCCATCAATTTTGGGAGAACCTGCAATTAAGAACCTGAGTAATGTTGCCAGACCATGACGTACTTCACAACTGGCTTACTCATCATACATTCTCAGGAAAAATGAGAACTGGAGACTGCACAATGCCATGAGAGAAAAACTAAAAACTGTATCATACCCTGAAAAGATACAAATTCTCACATTGGTACCTAACAAATGGTCACATAAGTACTGTTCTGAACACTTTCATGTCTTTGAGTATCTGGTACGAATTGCTATTGGCTAAACCTGTTCCCAAGAGAGGAAAAACTATTTCACAAGAAATACTTGACTTTGTTTTAAAGTTTTCATGTCGATGACAATTTATAAATATCTGCGTCATACACTTGCGTAATCTCAGATAAATGTCTTAAGGCAATTAAAACTCTAAATATAAAGTCCTGTTTATCAGCTGGTTTATTAAAAGTTAAAATGGTAAAACCAGAAAAATCAAATAAATACACATATATATAAAACTAATTTGATCTAAATAAAATAAACAAAAGGGTAACATGGAATATGACAAGCATCCGGAGGCTTAAACATAAAAGTAAGACCATTTGTTTAAAAATGGGTAAAAGAAGGTAGTGAATACTTTGTTTACATGAATATGCATAAAGTTTTCCACAGGAATATGTTTTAATGTTGCAGTGAGTCCATGGAAAGGAAATTACATGATAGTTATATTTGGCAACTGGGGACCCATGCATAAGAGGATTTTTCATACAGAGATGAAACATAAAAAATATGACTACACTTAAAAAATGTTCAAATAATAACATGATAATAAAATAGCGAAAAATAATAATCTATAAAAAATCTATAATAAAATAGAGAAAAGGTTTTAAAAACTACAGCCTGATGATGGTAACATTGGAGGTAAGTTTAGGAGGATGATAAAACTAAGAAGCATGTGCTCATGTTTTCACAATATGAGATCCAGTGACAACTAAGGGCTAAATGGTAAAAAATGGTGACCCCTCTAAAAAGTATCTAAACTAAAATGGAACAATTAAAGAGGGAGTAAAACAATACAGAACAAATTTCTCTTTATATATATATATATATATATATATATATATATATATAATATATATATATATATATATATATATATATATAATCTAATTTGTCACAAATCCTACTTATTATAAAACCCAGGTTGTGTGTGTATGTCTGTTCGTTTATATATTGGATCGGATTTCCTACATTTATCAACCGATTTCAACAAAACTTCACATGATTACGTAAAATTACCTTGCGGTGGTTCTGACAGTGCCAAAAATTGGAAAAACACAATTGTTGTTGCACAAAATCAATTTGAAAACACGATTAAGAGGCATCGCTGTCGCGAGAATGGAAGGGGGACAACTCATATCGAGTTATACTTATTATAAAACTAAGGTTGATGTGTGTGTGTTTGTGTGTTCATTTATATATGGGATCGGATTTCCTACATTTTTCAACCGATTTCAACAAAACTTCACATTTTTTTTGGCAGGTAGTGTTTCTTATTGTCTTGCACACTTTTTTTCTTTATTTTTACATTCAGAATGCTTTAAAAATTCCATTTACAAGACAATTGTTTATAATAAAATTCTATTCAATCAGTAGACTCATAAAGATTGAAAACAATGTTTTTGTTTGAGTTTGGGTTTGACCAATTCGTACAAAACAAAACAACAACAAAAAAAAAAAAAAACTAATTAAGACATGCGTGTCCGTCAACCTTAAACAATAATCTTTGTCAATTTTATTTTTCAGTCTTTATAATGGCCGATACTTGATCTATCTCTTACATCCCCGGGCAATGCCGGGCTCTGCTGCTAGTCCCCAATAATTGAGTCTTGTGTTAGACTTGCAAAACTAATTTATTTATGCTTACTAATGATGATATTCTTCTTTCTCATATGTATTTTGCCATTCATTAAAACCTAGCCATTTATATGATTTTATTTTACTTTTTTAAAGGATTTGTAAGCAATAAGAAAATGTCTCTGTTGGAGAAGTGGAAGATAAATGTCAATCTTGAACAAGGTAAGTTGAAATTTCAAAATCTTGTTCATTGCAAAATTTTGAAAATATGAAAATGAAAAACAAAAAATAAATGTTTTCCTGAATTATAAAATGTCATATTAGTTGTTATTCCTTGTTCAATTTTTTCACTTATTTTAAAAAAAAAAATTTTGAGTGGCGTTGAATACATTAATAACGATAGGTGCTCAATATTGGGGTTGAAGCCAATGTAGATATAAGCATAGACACCAAGATCAGTACTGACAGGCGATGGTCTGTTTCATGTTTGTATACATAGCTTGAAGATTGTGTTTAAATCTGAAACAGACTGTCACCACTCTGTGTATCCACTTATATATTTACTCATGTTCTCTTCCCGATATTGAACACATTTATCCATAGACTAGCAGCATGACCCGGCATTGCCCGGGCTTGATTCAAAAATAGTACGACTAATACAGCAATTGCTATCACTTGACTTAAAATATTTTTGCCCTTCCTTGCCTTTAGAGGAGTGCCCTTTGCCGTGCTGATGTTGTTACATGCCTTACTTCTTGCCTATATCACACTGCCAACTTTTTCTAAGCTCTATAGTAAACATTAAATCTGTTACGAAAAAAGAACTAAACAAAATAAACACAATACGATCAGCTTTAAAAAAAAAGGAAAAACATTTTTAAGGGTTGACCGATTGTCGATTTGCACTCTGTTTGGGGGTGCTCAGAGTTGAAACTTCACATGATGACTCCAATGGCCTCTTCATAAATCCGCTCGGTTTTCGCTAAAAACCGACATGAGGTTCAGACGCAATCTGGGCGTATTGGTTTTTGGGTTTTATTGATTTTCCGCGCTGTTTAGGGGTCCGTGGTCATGAAACTTCTGGACAACACTTCTAATGGTAGACTCTAAGAGGGTGTCAAATTTGGTTGAAATGCGATCATTCCTTCTGTAAGCAGAATTTTTTCGATTATCGATTTTTTTCGGAACCTAATTTCGAACCCAAAAATCGGGCTCCATCATGTCCTTACGGCAGCCATTTGCAAACTTGTGTTGAAAACCACATCAAAATCGGGTGAGAAATGCAGCCTGGGCGAGGTAACAACGCCCACGACACACAGACAGATAACATGAGAAATATAGATAGTAGATATACCACACCTTAAAATCATGTTTTTTTATCATATATAAATAAGGTATATTTAGGCAGAAAGTATTCATCCAAACAAGTTTGATTAAGAAACATAACATCACGCTAAACCATTTCAAACGGCCATTTTCCCAAAGAATACCAGGATGTAGACAAAGGAAATTCAAACCACCACACAGACACCACATTGGCTTGTGATAATGTCTGTGAGAGTTGAAAGTACTTGAACAAAATGTACAAAATATGAACTTTGGACAGTTTATCCACAAATTGAAGCTCAAAACACAACAGCTTATCTGAAAATTAAAAAAAAAAAAAATGCACATAGAGACCTTGCTAGTTTTTTTTTTTAACCAAATTTGATTGGGTATGGAGATATATATATATATATATATGTGTATGTGTGGGATTTTACTTTAATTTGACGAAAACTTTAAATTGGTAAAGCCAGTATTGTCACTTATTTTAAATAGAAAAATTATGAGTGGATTTAAATGCATTAATCATAAGTGTTTTCCCAGTGGCTGAAGGAGTTGTGTATTTCCCACTGATGTCAGTGGTTAGGGTTTCATTAAAAAGTAAAAGCCAAGATTACAGTTGTTGATTTTCAAGGCAAGACAACTGTCAACAACAGGAACAGCTTGCAGAGCACAATCTTCTAACATTCATTTACCTTTATAGTAAAGTAAGCTTAGAAAATATCAACTGAAAGTGTGATAAAGTACTTGATAGAATCTGTGTCCCTTTTAAATATAAAATAAATGTATTTTATTATTTTCATCTTTTTTCTCTAACAGATCTTACACCTTAATTTAACAATCAGATGTAGGTCATAAGAAATGACTATGAAAAGTGTCATCTCTTTACCACTCTACATCAACAAAACTTTTCTCCAAATTCTGGTTGTCTGAAGCAGGGCATTTCATATTGGAATTCAATTTTCATTAACTAGATTTACTTCTATAGCAGTCATGGGTAAAAATGAACTAATTATAATTAGATAATTATTTAAAAAAAAGAAAAGAAAAATATAATAAATTAATCCAAATCAATAAATAAGTAAATGAATTAAGTAAATAATAAACAAATTAACAAACTATGAATGCACATATGGACACTAGTAAATGTAATAATCCCAATCAAAAATACATAACAAAGCAATCAATAATAAAGTTAAAAAACACTATAAAATAGCCAAAAAAACTGTATTTGGATCCACAATTATTTCCACTCATTAGCCCCCTAGAATAATTTGAAACATAACCATTACTACCCACCCAATAACCATTAGAATAATACAATAGGCCTACACATATTGTCTCATTGGGCAGCATATATATAAATAGTTGTGCCAAAACAATGATGATTGCATTTAAACATGAAACAGTCTGTCGCTGCTGGATGTCGACCTCAATGTCCAATTATACATATATATATATATATATATATATATATATGTATGTTTTGTTGTTTTATGAGACACCTTTGTTAGCTCTATACTTTCTGTGACTAAAAGATGAAATGAATGGGTGACATCTTTTACACATATTTTATTTTAAAGATTTGGAAGTTTTTTTTGCTAATGTTTGCAAGGGAGATAACTCACTTGTTTTATGCTTAGTGACAGTATTATAGACTTTTTTGATTGAAAGATCTGTCCATGAAAGAGCAAGGTAGTTTATCTGGAACCATAAACAAGGGAACACTGTCTAATTTCTCTTTATGATCTTTCTTTAACTGGATCTTCGTCACATAAAATTAATAAGACATTTTTATATAATAAATCAGAGATTATGGTTTATCTGCATATATTTATTACCTTAAAAAATGAAACTTTGAATAACTACTTTATACACAAATTGTAAGTTTAAATTTGCTTAAAGAAGCTAAAAGTATTTTAAGAATTAAAAAAGAATTTCTTTATAATTTTCTTTCTGTGTCATATCAAAATATTAACAACAATAAAATTATAAGTGACCTTCACCTGGTTTCAAAAGTGAACAAGTAAAAATATTCTGTTATTTTCATTCCATTGTTGGAAAAATGTTCTTATTTTTGATGTTTTTATCACTATGTTTTGGTTGATATCCTTTTTAGCTTTCCTCAGTGGCACTGGCTATGTTTTGGTTGATATCCTTTTTAGCTTTCCTCAGTGGCACTGGCTATGTTTTGGTTGATATCCTTTTTAGCTTTCCTCAGTGGCACTGGCTATTAATAAAATGTTCAGGAAATTGTTTCTATCAGACTTTTTCTTCTAAGGAAACAATTTTGTGCCTTGAAATTTTTGTGAGTATCTTGAATAATTCAGCAACAAGGAATGAGTTTCTTTGTGTTGATAGTTCTGAGTTTTAAATGTAAGAATAGCTAAAACTGTATCAACCAAAACACAGACATGAAACAAACCAGAATATAAGTTTTTATAAAACGGCAATGCTGACTTATCTCAAAATTTCTGACTATTATGCATTTTTATCTAATTTCTAGAATTCTTTTTGAATCCTTCTTGGTTGGACCAAACTTCCCATCTTAAACTTGATTTGGAAACAAAAGATTCTACTCCTCTAAATATTCCAGAGATATATCTTCAAAATAAATTATTGGACAAAGGCTCAAATACATCTTTTTCTTTCCCAATTGAGCCTCTTTCATCAGACAATTTGCTGCAGCCAGATTACCCTTCTTCCAAACGTGTGAAAAGTAAACATTTGGTCAAACAGAAAAGGAAAATAAAGTATGTATAAACTTACAAATTTTTATTTGTTTTATCACTGACTTCATTTAATATAGAATTTTTTTGATATAAGACTTAAAAAAAAATTTTTGGTGTATATACTAAGACATTAAATCAAAGTGAGAATGAAAGACGGGAGATATTTATTAAGATTAACATTTGAATCACCAACTGTAGAACAAAGCCTTTTTCTTATTCCATTGCTAGTGAAATGAGTTTAATCTTGTTATATTCTTTAATCAGGATCTCTTTCTGATTCACAAATACATTTCACTAGACATGTTGGCTGGATGTGAATGGTAAGAAAGCAAAACCCTAAATAAAAAAAGTCATCTTTTGTGCAGGGATATCCAGTCCACGAAACAAACCCTTGCAAAAATTTCAAATACAATAGCCAATCACTAAGCAGTTCAGCTCAGTGTCTTGACCTCCACACAGGACCACCAGTGCATCCACACATTTCACTAGTATCAATTTCAACCGTGAAAATAGATGGATCAACTTCACCAATGATACACCCACTCATGCTATCATGTGGCTTCATTATTACACTCCAGGATTCTCTTGTCATCACCACTATGACCTTGGTCAACCAACCTAACAAATCTGTCAACTTCCAACCTTACCAACAACATCTTCACACCTAATTGCTTCCCTTACTAATGGAAATTAATGAACCACATATCAACAATTTTGTTACATTTTCATACAATTATATATACTGGCATTAAGCATTATGTTGATCAATAAAAACCTGCTGAAATTTTAATCCTTTGCTCTTTCCTTTGTAACCATACACTGGTTATAACTATCTTCACAGAATGCTCCACTATTTTGGCCATATGCCTGACTATGCTAAGCTTTTTAAATATGTATAATAGAAAAGAATGCTTGTTGATCCAAGAATGACAGATAAAAGTTTACTTTTAAAAGCATTTTCAAAATAAGCAATCATGGTTCTCCATAGATTTCTTGTCTATATTATCTGTAAATTGCCATGATTTCTTGGGAAAGATAAGGAATTGGTTTCCTGTTGCTATCATAGTTTTTGAATTCAGATTAGTCCTCCTACACTGGCTGCTATAGAGTCCTGTCTACTCTGCTTTTTAATCCAGAGCTGAGGGGATATGGATTCATTTCTTTCCAAAAGACATTAATACAAAAGTGAATGAAAACAGGCTAAGCTGCAATTTGAACTCAGCTTACCAATTTTATTTTCAGTTTAATAAACTGTAATTCCTACATGCATATTCCATATTCTTGAAAGGATGTCATTTCTATTAACCAGCTGTTGGCCTAGGCATTAATGAAGGATGAGACGATAGAGACAAAGTTGTGGGTGCTGACTGCATGCAAGTGTGGAAATTCAAATGAACTTTGATCCCATGATTACAAATGCAACAACCCAAACTACATGGCTAAAAATTTCTTGAGTCAACAAGGGGAAAGCAATAGACAGAGAGCACACAAAACTATGCTGCTTCCACTGTCAATGAATTGGCCATGGATCACAGTCAAGGGACCAAATGTTAGCATCAGTCTTTTTTACAAACTAGATGTAAATGCAACCCTGCTTGTGATTGATGTCAAAGTAAATAACAAGAAATTCACAGTACTTCTCCACTCGGATTCCTCTTCGTCAGTTGTGTACAAAAGAACTGTCGACTCACTCACAATCAGTTGTGGTTCAAGTGTTTGTTGTAGCATTGATCTTGTCATTATCTGTAAGAACAATGAAAGCAATGTGAAGTTAGAATATTAATTTTATGAATCATTTATTAGTAATCAAGTCTGAAATGGAATTTCTAAAATCTCATTGAAAAATTGAGCATGTGTATTTGAGAACTTGACACATTTGGTCAGGTAAGAAATCATAGAGAAAAGACAGATTTATGGTGGAGTTTTCTGGTTTGTTAACGATTTGATGTTTGGAGAGGTCTTAACTACCTTAAAAATATGAAACCATTTTAATTACATTATATAAAGGTTGTTATATAATGTTTTAAAAAATTACAAAATATTTTTTGTTCAAATGTAATTTAAATTTATTTTCAAGAATATAATCATTATTGTTATCCCGCTGAGAAACTAATTTTTTTATTTGTTGTTGAAAGAATTTGATTTTAAACAAATTTAAAATTTGGTATTACCAAATTGATCTCTTTTTTTTTTTTTTTTAACTTTTAACAGTAGCAATCTGCTCAAATGAAAATCTTAAAATATTAAATTGGTTGATTTAAGAAGATGCGATAAAATAGCCAAAACTAATGATTTAATTTTCTGTTTTTATTTTGCTGACAATGGAATTGTCCTTTGCAAGAAAAGTTAATCAAAATGAAAACTTTTGACATAATTTTCTCTCTTCATTCAATCAATTGACAGTAAAAATCTGCCAAGTTTATCTTGACTTGTTCTAAAAGCTCTTAATTGCCAAAATTTATCATACTAGAATTTTTTTGCAACACACTGACACATTTTGAAATCCTTGCAATATTTAGTGTTGTTTATTAAATTATTTTTTAAAATAGTGGGAATATTTTATATGTTAAATAATTAAACTTTTAATTTTTCTCCAAAAAATTAATGAAAATTTATTGTACTAAGCTATGCACCCTAGTAAAACCAACTGTATTTTGTACCCTTTTACTTTATGGCACTTCTCCCCAAAATTTGGTTTTGGTTGGTCAATGTATGAATATTTTAGAGGTTGTGACAGACGAACGAACGGAAGTCACAGAATTTTATATATAGATTATACCAACCAAGATGTCAAACTTTGTTAATAATAATGATTCTATTTTTATCAAATAAACACTGGAGGATATAACACAAACTTCTACTTAATTTATGATTAAAAAGAAAAAAAAAATATTGATCCAAGGGAGAAAACTCAATGAAGTTACACTACGTTGAGGTTTTCTCCCCTTCTTTAATAAAACACGAATACTCAATGAATATGGGGCACACATTAAATATTAGTCTATCAAAATATTTTATATGTAAATATCTCATTGTAGAATAATGTTCTCAAGCTTGTCTTGAAAGATATAGTGAATTTGATTGTCAATGGAACATTTGAAAATATTTCTTTTCTGTTACTAACAATCTGAATTTAGTCAGATATGCCAAGGTGAAGTTTAGTAATTACATAATTTAATGTGTGTATGTTAGTGAAATTTAATTTACCTCAGTCTGTTTTATTTTACAGATACCTAATATGTAGTATTAGAAAGGAGTTGGGCATCAACAACACCCATTGTCTCAAAAAATATTATTTTATACCATTATGACTACAAAATCAGCAGCAGTGTCTCCAAAAAACCATCATTGAATGATGAACCTGGGGTTTTAGGGCATCATTACCATTAACCTAGGGATCCCTAGCAATACCTCTCAATATCACTATATTTTGTTGATCTCTTGTCATAGTGTGAGAATGCCAGATCCATAGGGATGCAACTTCTGCCCAATCCTGAAAATTGTTAAAATATTTCCTCTTTTCTATTGGTGACAAATCTGAATTTAGCTGTGATAGAGTTTAATAATAAAAACTCAACATCCAAATTCAAGTTACAATCAAGTGCCCTGTTATTTAAAAAATATGGTGATAAATAGACGATTTGTCAGACCAACTAAGATGAGGCAAATAAATTTTCATATTGAAATTATCTTGTTTTTTTTCTTCTTTTTTTTTTTTTCTTTTTTCAGGAATGAATCAAGAAGTAGATCAACTCCCAAAATTGCTAAAAAGAAGAATCTCTTGCATCGGTTGCCAAAGAGAAAACGCACCACATTGGGTGATACCATTCACCCTGCTCGGAAAAAGAAGCTTGCTTGTTTTCCCTACTACACTAATCTACCAATTGATGATGATGACGATAAGACTGTTGAAGACAAAGTTGCAAATATGTACCAATTTACTCCGCTTAAAGTGCTTCCTGATACCACCTCAGTGAATGAAAAAACGAGAGAACTCAAGGTAACATTTTTTTTATTTTATCTTGAGTATGTGACAAAAATTAGTCTACATAAGTGAGTTAAAACAAGTCTTGCATCAATTACAGGAAGTATGAAAGGGATTAAATACTGCTCGGAAATATTTATAATAAAGTTGGTTGTACAAGTTTTAGTTTGATGTTCTTGATATTAAAAATAAATCTTATTGTTTGTGTAGTGAGAAGGCAGAAAAGTAAAAAACTTGAACTCATCTGGGTTTTCTTTCAAATATGGCCACAAAATGATAATGTAACTGTTGTAACCTAGGAAAATGTTACTTCTTTTATGCTCACAATACCCAATGGCCAGTACTCTGAGGTCCAATGCAAGTACCCTCAAAACTCGCTTCCTGGTCCAACCCTCTTTTTACTTTACATAGAGGATCTGCCTAAGAGTATACTCTGATCATTTGTTAATATCTATGTTGATATTACACTATTTACATCATTTGAACTGTTGTCCTCATCTTTATTGCCATATTCACAATGTTTTTACACTTTCGTCACATGATATATTGTTGTATCCTTAAAGAGGTTACAAACAGACAAATGTGGTACTCGAGTGAAAGGAACACCAACACTGGCATAGATGAAAGAAAGAGAGGTTTATTGTAAAAAAGAAAGAAACAGAGGTTTATTATAAAAGAGAATACGCTACTGAAAGACAGGGAATCAATTAGCAGGCTAGTAAATCCCAAAGCAAGTTGTCAGGTATATCCTGTGCACACTATATATATTTACTGATATAATCAGTTCATAATAGGTGATAGGGAGTGTGGGCATTCCATTACAACAATATACATTGGAATTTCAATCAAACCAAACCCTTTATTTAATCCACAGGGGTAGATTTTTCTAATTCCACATACCATGCTTTTTCCTGGATATCTTAGTTTCAGTTAATTCACTTTAGTAACTCAGCTGAAATGTGAATATGGCAATAAAGATGAGTACAACAGTCCAAACAATGTAAATAATTTAAATAGTTACAATATCTCACCTCAGAAATATAGACAGATCTATGCTGATGGTACAACAGTATATTAGTTCATCTCCAAAACTCTACATGAACAGAATTTGGCAGGTGATCTTTCCTCTGACCTAGGTCTAACAGCTCAGTGGGGGGAAAAATGATTGGTCATGTTCAGTGCCTCCAAAAGCCAAACTGGAGATGTTGCATCATCACAAATTGGATGCAGGACATTCGCAAATCATTATGAATGAATGTTCCCTCAGGGTGGCCCCAAGCTTTGAGTGCCTATTGGGACTTAAATTTAATCCAAACCTGAAGTGAAACTTGTACATATGACCCATTACTAAAATGCTGGAAAAATGATTGGTTCTCTGGACCGCTCTGATAAGTACCTGACTATTTGTGCTATCCTCTACCTTTATAAGAGCCATATCAGGCTGAAAATAGGGTACTGTTGCCATATATAAGCAGGAGCTGACAAGTCTTCACTCGGCAATTTCAATAGAGTCCAAAGGCATCTTGGTGTCCATGTTACCCCAGACAATCCTTTTCCCACATGCAAAATGTTGTAAACCTCTCACTACTCTATTGCTATTTCCATGGAAAGTGTTCAGATGAACTACATTCCTTAGTTCTGCCATTGCTAACCTTTGCAGTTAAGACTCACCATGCCATGCACATTGTAGTGAACAACCCTCATTCCCTTTTAATTCCATTGGTAAGATGACAGTTCCACTTGAGCAGCTTCTCTCTACAAACTGTTGATTACTGTAACTGACTCCTAAGAGGAGGATTCCCTGATCACTACAATCTTAACCTGTTCAAGTCTAGAGTTAACTGTTATCTTCCCCAAATATCTCCATAAACTGTGCCTCTTACTCTGTAACCCTCTACCTCAAGTGGCCCTCGGGCCTTGTACAGGGGGGAACCTCATTGTAAAAAAAAAAAACTACCTCTGGTTGTAATTGATATTCTTCTTCTATGTGCCGTGTCCCCTTAGGATGTAGGAAATCATGGCTTTTAACAATTTCCTCTTCTTTGTTATTCTTAAGAAATTTTGTCTTTTTGTTCTTTCTCCTAAACCCTATTCCACCATCCATTTACTCAAAGTGTCATGTATGTTGCGTGCTGTTTTCCTCCGCACCTCTTGCTTTCAATCAGTCCTGTGAGTGTCAGATTTTCCAAGCCCTGCTGCCTCTTTCTGATGCTACATATGAATGCCCTTTTTGTTTCCATTTTTGTTAAAACCTCATCATTGCTCACATGTTTGGTCCATGGTATTCTCAGCATCATTCTGTAGAACCACATTTCTGTTGTTTCAAGTCTCTTCTTCATCTTTGAGGAGATTGTCCAGCATTCACTGACATACAAGACACGTAACAGTTCTGTATTCTTTTCTTTGTTTCTAACAAAATTTTCCTGTCTCTTAATACCCTGCTTAGCTTTTGGAATGCATCTTTGGCCATCTAATTACATCTTTGGATTTCAGTGTCACACTTTCCATCCTCTGTTAGAACATTTCCCAGATATTTTAATTTTTGTAGTTGTTTGATTTTGGTATCTCTCATTTGTAATTTGCATTTTGGACTGTCCTTTTTTGCTAACAACCATGCATTTGAATTTTGTATTCTTGCAGTTTATGTTTAGTCCTTTCTTCTTGCTTTCCTTCATGATCTTCTGTCGGAAACTGTTATTTAATCCCTCATCTTATACCTCACTTTTTCACTTCCCAATAGTTATGTCTTTTTGTTTTTTTTTAAATTACAGTTTGAAAACAGGATTCCAACTATGCTTTATATTTACACGAATCAGATTAGACCAAAAACTGTTGTCATATCTGGATTGGATCTGCTTAATCCTCACTTTTCAGACAATAGTTCAAAATTGCAATCTTGTGGAGAGAAGACATTCTCCATTCTGCAGCCTATCACTACTTCTATTGCAAATGTTCAGATGAGCACTTCATTCTTTAGTTCAACCAGTTCAGATATTTACAGCTAGGATATGCCCTGCCACTTCTACAGAGTCAAATCAATCTCATTTTTTCCTAATTCAAATGCAAGAAGGAAATTACATGGACAGCTTTTTCCCCCAAAAAAACTATTTCATATCCCCACTCTCATCCCATAACATGGATGCTTCCCTGAACATTACAGTTAACCTCTTTAAGTCAAGGGTTAATCATTATCTATCCTCCTTATCCTCATAATCTTTACTTCATGCCACCTCCTCTTTCATTCATATCACACACCTCATTCATTTAACAGTAACCCTTTATGTTTAATAATTAGTAAGCATTTTATTGAGTGACTCTTAGTTTAAAAAAAAGTCCTGGATGTCTTTGATTTCAAAGCTCTGGTAAACAGATAATTTACCAAATTAATTAACATGATTACAAGTCCCATAAACGCGTAGAGTCATAGGAGCACCACACATACTGCAGCCGCAGTAGAAGTGGTATGTTTTGGGCAAGATAGCCTGATGGATCCCAACACTCATAGGCTGGTTTGAATTCAGAGTTTTTCTCCACCTGGACTGATTGCCAACCAAGGCTCTACAACCCAATCTGTCCTGCTATTTATCCATAGCTGGGGAGAATAAATGAATGCATACCTTTCCCAAGAGTATCAGCACATAAGTGAATGCAGTGAACTCAACTGGAATTTGAACTCAGCTCTCTGCTCTACAATCTGAGCCATTAACTGCAATTTTATCATGTCTCCTCAAAGTAATTAGGATTAGGCAAATACTAATTTAATTAAGATTTAACTTTCTGTCAGCACTTCAAAAGGATTTATCCTCTTGTTATCTTTTGTGTTTAATGTTTATTTAAGACTCAATGTTTACAAAGATTTTCATTATTTCTATGCATTTAACGTAATTGTCACAGAATGTCTAAATGCTGTGAACATTGTAATAAAAACATTTGACATAATTGTTATAGAATGTCTGTGAACATTAATAAAACTGTGAACATTGTAATAAAAAGCAAAAATTAGATGCAAAATAAACTTGTCAAAAAAAAAAAGAAATTTTTTGTCTATGAATTCTAGGCAATTTATGTTTTTAAATATTTTCAGGAATTTCTCATTCAGTTCATTGCTTCTTCTTTGGTGATTGCACCAAATTTCAAAAGTACTTCTTGTGAGAGTAGCAACAAATTGCAAAAAATTTGTTCAGAAATTGCAGAAGTTGATCCAGAATTCGTCCTCAAGGTAATTCACCATCGTTTTCTATGTTTATATCATTGTGTGATTATTAAAGATCTGGTAATAGAAATGATTTCTCAGTTGTTAGAAATTATAAGTAATATTCTTATAATCTGAAAGAAAAAGATATAAATTACGTGTATTAAACAATATATATTAATATAAATTTTACATTATTTACATTGTTCAGACTGTTGTCCTCATCTTTATTGCCACATTCACAGCATTTTTGGCAATTGTACGCTTGGGCTTTCTTCAGGTGATATACGTTGGAATTTTGAACTGATTCCTTTATTTAGTCTGAAATTCCCACATTTATCATCTGAAGAATTTTGGAGCATACAACAGCCAAAATGACAACGAAGATGATAACAACAGTCCTAATAATGTAAATAGGAATTACATGTGTATAGAACTAAAATCAAAAGGAAAATATATTAAAACTATAAGAATGTACTTGTGCAAGTGAAAGTTCAATAGTCAGTAGACCAAAGAAACAAATGTACCCTAGTGGGGTCACCTGACCTATGTTGCAACTGTTTCTGGAAGCAAAAGGAAAAAGAGAGAAGTAAATGTTTGTCCTTTTATAAACTTAAATAGTGCTGCCTAATGAACACTTTTAGCAAAGAAAAGTGGGGTAAATCACACATATATAATGGAAAGAATTTATTAGATAAATACATCAAAACGTTTATTCCCTCTCATGATTAAATATATATAACAATTAAACAAATCTGTCACAATTTTTGTTCCCTCTATTGATTATATTATATGGCGGCAAGAATTTATTAAACACATACATGAAGGCTTTCATTCCCTCTTCCGATTAAATATACAACAGTAAGAATTTATTAAGCAAATATATAAATAATTTACTTCTCTCTAATGATTATAGAGTAACATAGCAAATACTAAAAGCCGATGTTCTAAATAAACAAATGTCAAAATTTCCATAGATTTAGTGTTACCACATATAACAAAAAGAATAAAAACAATTAAAAAGCAACAGAAATGTGGTTCCACAGAAACATGCTGAGGATGTCATGGACCGAACACGTGAGCAACAATGAGGTTTTAGAGAAAATGGAAACAAAAAGGAAGCTTATATTTAATATCATGAAGAAGCAGTTGAAATTTCTGGGGCATGTAATGTGAAAGGAAGGCTTGGAAAATCTGATACTCACAGGAAGGGCAGAGGAAAGCAGTGCATAACATACTTGATGAGTTTGAGTAAATGGATGGTAGAATAAGGTTTGGGAGAAATAACATAAAGATAAAATTTATTAAGAACTACAAGGGACAGGAAGATTTGGAGGACCATGATCGCCTATGTCCTGAAGATCTTGATGATCTTTTTAAATTGTCAGTCCATCTTCAAGAACTTGTAGTAATCCTTACAAGTTTCCTTTTATTCAGGGGAGACAACTTATTAGAATGGAGATATGAAAAAGCCAAGTTTTAGTGAACTAAATGGATATCAAAGTTTCTTGCAAAGTAACCTGTTGAATAAAACAAAGTATTTTCTTTTATTAGAAATTGCCTATGTATTATTAATGAACTATTATATCATGTAAAATTGTTTTACATATACTGAGAACATTTCTGTGTTATTTGTTAACCCTTGAGGTCATAGCCCATAAAATGAAAAATTATCAGCTGAGTCAAGAAGCTCTTTAAACAAAAACTTCTGTTTGGTCAGATTTTTAGAAATGAGTGGGGCCGAGAACTTTTTACCACCACCTCATGATATTCATAGCTTTATACAGGGTGCGATGGGTAAATTGTTGCCATTTTATATTTTTTATTTCATGCATGTATTGTTTGTTGTTCATTTTGTTGACTGAGCAGTATATTAGGGTCAGTTGGGCACCATCTGTGAAAAAAAAGGAGCACCATGACACAATTCACTCTGCCAGAAATTTGGAAACAGCATGCTGTACTGTTTGGCATTCGTGCCAGAATCTCAAATACGAATATTTCAGAGTGTTTGTGTGTCAATCTGAGGACAGTGCAAAGAATCCAGAAAGAATTAGATTCATCTGAGTCTAATGGTGATTGCAAAGGTGTTTGGAGTGATCACTAGTGATGGTGATGTTATGCCTCCATTCATATTCCCACCGGGCCTCAGACTCAACACAGAGGCCTACATCAAGTGTCTTGAGGAGGTATTGCTGCCCTGGCTCAAAAGGGCGGCTGCTGGAAAACCCTGTGTGTGGCAACAGGAGTCTGCAAGTATTATGGCAGCATTCACCAACTTAAACAAGGAGACCGTTCAGAAGATTCCAAAGTCCCCTGGATGCCGTGATTGAAGCCAATGGCAATTTTATTAAATAAATTTACTCAAGATATTTTTGTGTAATTTTGGTAAATATATCTGTTAAAATGAAATGTCAGCATTATTTTCATTTTTGTGAAATTTAGATGACAGCTTGTCCATCAGTCTGTATTGTGAGTGAAAATAAAGAAATTTTGAATAAAAAAAAAATGGTCAAATTTGGTTTCCAGAAGTTTCATGGCTCCTAAATTTGTGGACATAACAGTGATGAATTTATTGGATTTGCCAAGTTGTCAAGAAATAATTCTATTTTTTAATTTTATTTGATTTCTCTGGTCTTCTAAAATTTTTATGTTGAATATTTTTTTTTTTTTTCAGGTTGCTCTTTATGGTCGCCAGGAATTAAATATCCGCAGTTCCAGTAACTATTTGGTGGCATTTGCAGCAATGCATGGAAAATGCAAGAAATTTGTGAGGAAATACTACAAAGCCATTGTGGTTCTCCCATCAGATTGGATAGAAATTGCTGAATTCTGTCTTGTAAGTTTTTCAGTTGACTTCTGACATAGAATGACAGAATAAAATCTTCCCGGGGGAAATAAGAAAAAAAAAAAATTAAAAAAAGTTAATGCTTTTATTTTATGCAGACTTACAAAAAAAAAAATGAAGAAGATAATTAAAAAAAATTATTCTAATGTTTTACGATTCAGATAATACTTTTATATACATGAAATTGTATGTTAAATGACAAGAGGAAAAACTATTCTTAGCCAAACCGTTTCGTCTTTTGAGGGACTTTATCAAGGCAAATGTAGGATTTATTTTGATGCACATGTAAGTAATGATGTCATTGGTTCATTAAGGCTTTTAAATTTGAGAACATTCATGAATATTCATCAGGAGGTTGAAAGGTAAGTCATAACAAATGGAGGACACAAAGTGCCATAATTCAAAGTCTGGTAAAAAGTCAATGAGTAATATTCAAGAATTTTCTATTTTTTAAATGAATATTGTTTAAATTGTGATCAGATTGTTGTCGTATGAGATGGATGTATGTACTGTAAATCTTCAAAGGCATGACAGGATGGATTTAGCCGTTTTCTTTTAATTTTTCAACATATTTGTGGTCATGTATGTTGGCTTGAGAAAGTAGGTGTGTTTGAAAAGAAACTGAGGTGTAGATTTACATTTTGATAGCGGCACCCTCAAGAATTTTCCTTCTGAGTAAATTACTTTCTCTTTGTGACATTTTTTGATCAAAATTCTGGTTGAATTTATTTCTGTGTATGACTAGTGCATTTGATAAATTATTATGTATAAGGTCCCTTTTGTGTTCATAGATATTGTTTTTTAAATTTTTGCATGTTTCCCCAATGTATTTTGAGGAACAATTTTGGTAATTTATTTTATATATGCTTGCTTGTGAATTATTATTGTTATGGGTGTCTTTACTTCTGATCATATCCATAATGGTTTTGGAAGTTGTTGTGATATATATTGTGTGTGTGTGTGTGTGTATATATCTAAATATGTCTACATGCTTGTCGGAGTCTCTTGCACTAAGTCGATCCAACAGGGTGAAGACGCACAAATAAAAAAAAAAAATAATGCGACACACAGATAAAAAAGTAATAAAGTTCAACTTTATATCAATTCTTTGTTTTACAGCAAGTATTGTTCGAACTCATCTTAAATGAATGTGACACTTGGGCAAGTTCTCACAGCTGAATTATGAAATTCTGCTTTTCGGTGTTAACTTTGATGTGCTTCTTTGTATTAACTTCGTTGGTACAAGGATGAAGTTTACTTTTTGGTGTTAGCATAGTTTTGCTTCAAAGTCAGAGTTCTTATAATTGGCAGGAGTCATGTGGGCAGTCTCAGTGAGCTGGTCACTCCACAAATGAACTTCAAACAGGAACTTCAGGCAAACTGTCTTCTTGGTCTTGTGCATCTACTTATATGGACTCTTACTCAATACCGGTGTGGGAGCAAGTTGCAGGCTGGTGTCTTGGTGATTCTTCTAAATCCAACAAGTGTCCATTGTTCAAAAATTGATTATGCACACAATTTTGGTAAGACCTCCTCTTTCGTGAGGTTAGGGTCGCAGGATATCAATCCGCTCATACACCTCTCAACTTTTGCCATTCACACTAGCACCTATCAAAGGGCGTTAATAATTTCCCCACCTCTCCTGATGTCTTATCTGTGCCTGCCACTATGGCTACCACCTAGCCAATGGCTTCTTGATTGTCTTGACATGACTTAATTTACTTCATTAATTAAGAAGACCTTATCTCCTTGGGTTTTCTGGCTTGTCACAATTAAGAATTAAAATTATCATTTGGAAATTTGCCTACACGTGCTTTTTCTCATCTTGTCAAAATTCTGATATTCAACACATGGCCCCTTTTTTTGAATGGCTGTTCCCTGAATTCTGTACTTGTTTATGAAGAATCTCTATTCTCCATTTCTGGATGGCAGATCATATCTTTGTCAACCTTGCCTATTCTATATTCTGAACCAACACTTTTTTTAACACCCTTCATACATTAATGACAAATAGGCATTTTACATTTTCTTAATATTGAGAGTCTCTTGATCTCAGTCCCAGGTCTTCAAGGCCATTTCATTGTCGAGGTCCTTATCTTTTCATAAATGGCACTTTATGATTTTTCATTTTTTTTTTTTTTTTTTTTTAAGCATTTCACCCCAAGCAAGGCGGGAAGCCACTAGGACGTAAGGGGTTACAAAAGATTTGGAGCAAGATCAGATAGGAGTGATAGAAGAAAGGATGAGGAGAAGGATAGTGGATAGATCAAGGCAACTGGAAATGTTGATTGACATTACATTTGAATAGTTGGAGATTATAGCTCTCAGGGAAACTGGAATAGGGAAGGAAGTTCCACAGGCGAGAGGTGCGAGATATGAAGCTATTGGAGTAGAAGAGACGGCTACATTTAGGAGTTTTGACAGTGAAAGGGTGAGAGTGGGATGCCAACCTTGTAGGGCGTTTGAATTCATGAGAGCTGGGAACCAGCCAATGCAGCTCCTTGGAGCAATTACCATGAAAGTATTTGTAGAAAAGACAGAGAGAGGCAACTGTGAGAGAGCGACTGTAGATGAGATGCCAGAACAGGGCCAATTATATTGCATATCTGCCTCTGGAGCTTATCAAGAACCCCGAGGCAAACAGAAGGTGCCCCAGACCATATATGGCAGCAATACTCCATGCAAGGGCGAATTCATAATGCATTACTGCAAACTCGCTACATTGCTTTTCTGTAATTTTGTTGCTTAGACAATTTCTCAATCCTTGAGAAATTAATCTTTTTCTAAAATATGAAATTTCTTTATCTCTATCTGTATAATTGTCGATATATCTTTTAACTCTTCTTTTCCAGTGTTAAATATTATCCAAGATTAAATAGTGTCACACAAGAGATACAATGCAAAACTTCTTTAACAAAAAAGAAAAGCATTCTTTATAATTTATTTTTGATGTCTATCAAACACACACACACACACTAATTATTAGTAATTAATTTGCCTTTGAAATGTGTTGAAATAAATAAATAAATAAAAATACAAATATAATGTATAAAAAATGTCAACTGAAATGTTTTTTTTTTGTTTTTGTCATCTCAGTACCAAGAAACCTACCAAAATCAGTTTGGTGTCCTGCCTGTTTGTTTGCGGCGATCAATGGTTGAGAAATTTACAGATTTTGATGTGTACCAACTTGGTAAGATATAGCCATTTTAAAATTATTCTAAATATTCATAATGTCATTTGTACAGAATAAAAGTAATAGGTGAGTGAATAAAGTTACAAAATATATTTGTACAAAGTTAATTCCACTTTATCATTTTATTTAATTTTCAAAAATGATTAAAAAAAAAGATATTGTTATAATTGTTTATTAAATAAAATACTCTACTAAATCATGTTAGAGTAATGGCTAGCAGCTTGGATTGTGGAATTGGAGAGCCGAATTCGAATTCCAGTCGAATCCATTACATTCACTTACATGCTAATACCCTTTGGGAAAGGTATGAATCCTCTTCTTCTCCCCCCAGCTATGGGTAAATAGCAGAACAGACTGGGTTCTATAGCCTTGGATGGCAACTGTTCTACTAAAAGAAATGGCAACCTGCTGCAGGGAAAAAATCTGCCTTGTCTGTCATGTATCGAAAGATACATGATCGTCTAAGCGGGTATCATGCATGGCACATAACTGACTGACTAAATCAGTTTTCCAAAATAGTAGTGTGGTCGTACATTATAGTCTATAAAGTTTGGGGGAGGGCAAACTAGAGACCAGGCAAAAATCTGAGGGTGGAGAAATGACCAACCCTTGCCTGTAGAATTACCAATGATCATGTAGTGATCACGTGAAATAAATAAAAAAAATATCCCATGAAGAAAGAAAACCATCCTACTGGTGGGAAATTTAGAGCCCTTCCTCTTTTCAGTCAGCCTCTTACAAGGAGAGCACGTGGAATTGAGCAGCTTCAGACATGAAGACTACAGATAAGTCAACTTACCCAAATATCACTTTGTCTTGTTAAATATCGCCTTTATTGATAGACATGTCACTTCCAAATAATCTATTCATTCACCAACATAAACACTAATCAGAAATATTCTATTTGCAACCACATTACAAGAACTTTCATTCTCTGCCAAACTTGTACAATAAATCCTCTTGATTATATATTATAAATGTCTCACTTATATATATGCTGTATTTTTACTATAACAGGAGAAGCAAGGACCATCATAACAAATGTAATTTAACCAGATTAATGTCTGGGTAAAAAATAACATATGAAAAATTGAGTATTGTGATCATTAATTATTTTATCAGTCATCTTATATGAGGGGGTGCTGAAAAGTTATCAGCCCAACCATGAAAAGATTCCCCACATACCACATAAAAGAAGTGATGTTTGGTCATTTGCTCAGATATTGGATTTTTGCAACTACTTAAAGACAAATGTTTGATGAGAGATTGCATATACAACATCCCCTGCATGTGTGTAAAAGAATATAACAAAGAAACAAACCATCTCATTAAAATGAAGCTCAAAGTATATGTTAAAGGAAAAGAAGGGAACATCTTGTATAGCAGACCATATGTGGAGAGAGAGAGAAAAGGATTATTGTTCCTCTCTTTGAGAGGAGGAGGAGATCTAAATAATAAATAAGAAACATTGCTGAAGCATGTGAACATCAAAAGAAGTGGTTGACTTTTGTTGAGCAGATGTGTAAATGAAGCTAGTTTAGATTTCAGTATTGTGTGGTTTTCTTTACTCATCAGGAAGGAAACTGGAGAACACTCTTGTCTATAAAAATAGAATCACCTTTGTTAGACACATTGTTAAGAATGGAATCATATGTGGCTTGTATTTTTTTTTAATCAAGTTCACCGCAAGCAAGGCAGTAAAGACACCAAAACATAAGGGGTTACTGAATGTGGAAGAATTAGAAAATAGAAACATTACTAAGGAGCAAAAACAAAAGAAGAGAAATCAAGAGGACACTAGATAGCCATTGACATTTCATTTAAATTTTTGAAGATTAAATTTGTCTGCAAAGCATGGAGCTGGAAGAAAGTTCTATGAGCTAACTCAAATGTGAATTGATGATACCTCGTCATCAGTCTAATTCTGGGCTTAAATTGAAGTGTAGGTAACACAGTGAAGAGTTCATCAATTACCATGAAAGTATTTTTAGAAAGGGCACAGGGAGGCAGCTTTATGGTGGTAGGAAAGTGACTGAAGCCAAGATATCAGATCAGAACTGAGAAAAGGTTCAATCCAGTCTATACATTTGCTACCATTTCATTTAGTTCACTACTTCTATCTGTTATGATAGAATGGCTAAAGAAGGGATCAGCTGAAACAAAGAATGAGTTTAAACCATTTTATCATGACTCTTCTCAAAATTGTAGACAATGATTATAAGCATTTATGCCATAGTATTTGATTCACACCAGGAAATACAAGAGGTTTGAATTGATTGACTTTGAACTGATGCCCATCAGGAACCTTGTTTTTTGTTAGGGATTTTCCAGGTTGCATATATGTGTGTGTGTGTGTGTGTGCGCTTGGCAGTGTATAGAGTGGAATGAAGAAATCCAAGGCTCAAAATAAGTGTTTAACAGTTTTTATTTATGGTTTGAAGAGAGAATGCGAGATAGTTGTATTTTGCAGGGAAAAGAGTTGGGTTTCCCAGTTAACAAAGTTCTTCCCTTGAGTAGTTGTTTTGTAGAGATAGATTTATCCACTTGTTCTGATGAGAAATCTAAGTGTCAAACTGCTAGGACTTGTACAGATCTTCTGCAACAAAGATTGTAAGTAGTTTTTCCTTTGGTTGGTGTCTTGAAGGGAGATTTCTCTACTTGGTCCCACAAAGATTGAGAAATCTCAGCTCAAGCTGCCAGGACTGCCATGTGTCTTCTGCAGTAAGAGTTGTGCGTAGTTCTTCAAGCTGGCCTTCAATGTAGCAGCCATTGAAAAGGAAAAGTGGAAAAAAAGCTGGCCTTGAAGGTAGTGACCTTTGAAAGGTAAAAAGAGGTCTAATAGGGCTCAGTCAGTGTTTTTAGGATTTCTGGGACTTCCTGTTGTTCCTTGCTGATTATTTCAATTACTGTTACTACTGAACTGAGCAAAGTAAGGAAGCCCCCACATGCTACAATAGCCAACAAGCAAGATAGTTATTACATTTCAGAAGAGTTGATCCACCTGTAGTTACTCCAATATGTACTGGGTTCACCCTTAAAGATACCAAAGTAAGCTTTGTACTCGGTATCATACTAGAACATCACAAGACCTAGGAGGCCTGAGGACTGACCTAGGTGTCCTTATAGCCACCAACTGCAGAATTGGCTCTCAAAGATGTCAGTGTGTGTACCAAAATAAATAAGGAAATGAAAACAGATGACCTTAGGAAATGCACACGCAGGACAACTGGATAACAGAAAGTTATATAAATGTCCAACCTACAAGAGAAGAAAAGTCTCTCATATCTTTGCAAGAAGATTGAACATTTAAACCACATAACATTGATTCTGGTGACATTAATTTGACAGAGTCCAGGAATAAATAAACAATTATTTTATGAATGAAAAATTCAGTCTTGTATTCTTAGACATTACTAATGTAACATGACAGTACTGTCTTCTGTTGAGGCTCTTCTAATTAGGTCTTGTATCAGACTAAGATGGCAACTATAATTGCCTGGATGATGTAAAGCTGAAGGGAAACTGAATAAATTTTTACAAGTTTTTTTTTTTTTTTTTTCAAATGAAGAATGTTGATTTTGAATCATAAAAAACAAACTTTTTTCAAGATGGTTGGTACCTATATTTATCATATTTTCTGATGTACAGCATATTTTTTTTTTTTCATCTAAATTTTACACTGCATCCAATGAAGTTAGGTGTTAACCAAGACCAAATACCACTCAATAGAAAAAATTAAAAAAAATATTGATTTGAACCTCATCCAGCAATTTAACTGACCATTTGATCTTTGAGGGAATCATCAATTACCCATCAAGCTTTAGTTTTGTGGATTCAAGAACAAAACTTCTATTTCTAAAAACATGGCTTCCCATGTGTTCATGAAACACCACCTTCTTTCAAATTTCTCTGTTAATCAACAGAATCATTGAAAGGAATGGTGCTAGTGAAATAAGTTACATTTATCCTGGGTAATGTTGTGTCACCTTGCTTGTTTGTCTCTAAAAATTTTTTTTCTTTTTTTTCTCCTCAGCAAAATACAACAAGACCACTTCAAAGATTACCCACTCTCAATTGGAAGATGGATCATATCCAGAACGAGTGAGATATAATTTTATTCATCTCTTCATTTCAAATACTTAATTTAGCCAATTTAAAGGAAAAGTTTTGTGTTTATCTGTCTTCATATTGCAAATGAAATTTTTTTAACAAAAAAAAATAATCTGAAAAAAATAAATTAAAATTCTATTTTGAGTTACTAATTCCTTTTCCATGAAATGATTTTAATGCGAATAACTTCTTCCATTGTGACTCATCACAGTATTAGTTTTATACTGCAATAGGTTATTAAAAAGAGCAAGTTTTTGTGTAAACTCTCAATATAAAAACTTTCCCAGATTATAGCAGCAAATGCCTGCAATATCCATTTTCAGTTATGACAAAAAAAAAGTTTATTTCAACATGTTAAGAGATGGTGACGGTTTAATTTTCATAAAATACATGCAAAATGTTCAGACGAAGGTTTTGCATTTTCATAAAATCTTATATTTTCTTCTAAAGAAAGACAGCACCAAGAAGGCTTGTGGTATTGATAAAGTGAAATGGCTGTTATACAATATTCTAACAACTTCTTAATTCAAAATATTTTTAAAAAATGCTTTGACAATATACGAAGTTTAGTTAATATAAATTCAAAGTTTTCGAAAAACCAAACTAATTACATTCCATCATCACCAAACAGAACCTGAATTATCACCAATCATGATGAATGGATGTTCCTTTATGGAGGCTCCATGTCTCGAGTGACTATTGAGACTTAAACCCAATCCAGACCTCAAGTGGAACTTGTACATATGACCTGTCGTTAAAGATGCTAGAAAAGTGGTCAGTTCCCTGTAACCACTCTATTCTCTAACTTTACAAGAGCTAGATCAGGCCTAAAATGGAGTACTGCTGGCATATTTTGGCAGGAGTTATCCATTCTTCATCTTTCAGTCTTAATAGTCCAGCAGTGTCTCCATGTCCTTGTGGGTCACAAATTATTTCCCACTCTACATCCCCTTTCCTCACAGACAAAATGTTGCAAGCCTCTCACTGATCTATTGCTATTTCCATGGAAAGTGCTCAGATGAACTAAATCCTTTAGTTCCACCAGTTCTAATCTTCATGGCTAAGACCTGCCGTATTATACATATTGTAATGAATCACCCTCATACCCTTTATATTCCATTGGTGAGAAGTTCCACTTGAGCAGCTTCTTCCATCCTGAGTAAGACGATAAACTACGTCCAACAGCAAGGCCTCTGATCAGGAGGTTTTGAAGAGCATGGAACCACCTTTTAATTTCTGGTATTCTAAGATCCATCCTGGGTCAGGGTGGTAGCACCTGTTAGGGTCCCAGCTATGAGCAAATAGTTACCCCCAAACTGGGGTCATAACACTATGAAAGTGTAAAAATAGGTTTTAATACCCGAAATACTTTGTAAAAATATTATTACTAGCAATACATTTTTGAAAAAAAAATATTACCAGTGATACATATTTGAAGGAAAATTATTACCAGGAATAGATTTTTGAAAAAAAATATTACCAACAATGAAAATTTTGTCGGCATTAAATAACCCATTGAGGTTCATATGCTGTAAACCAAACCGAAACCTGATCTACAAACTGATTCTTACAAAGAATACATAGTCTATTCATATGAACCTATCCTAAAAATCTTGTCAGCATTAAATAACCTATTGAGGTGTTGATATGTTGTAAAACTAAATAAAACCAAACCTAGTAGCTTCTTCTCGTGAACCACTGATCTATGGAAGCAACTCACAAAAGGATGTTTTCCTGATCAATACAGTCTTAACCTGTTCAAGTTTAGGGTTCTTTTATCTTCCTCACCTATAAACTGTGACTCTTACTCTGTATTCATCTACCCTGAGTGGCTCCCAGGCTTTGTATAAGGTGAACCTCACTGTAAAAAACAAAAAATAAAAAACTGAATACCACAAAGAAATAGATTTTGCTTGTAATATAATTAAGGAATCAGTTGTGTGAATCTTAGTAAAAGTTAATTCCTGAAGATTAATGAAGAAGAATGTCATAACAGTAATAATGCTGTAGAGTTATCAGTACAGACAAGTACAGATTATTGAAGGAAGAAGATTATGATTAGAAAAGGAAGGAACGTGTTGTATAGCAGACAACATCTAAAGAGAGAAGTGAGAGAGAGAGGGAGGATTAATATTTCTCCCCCTCTGGGAGGAGGAGGAGGAGGAAGAGGAGGTCTATATAATAAATAAGGAACATTGTTCAAGCATGAGAACATCAAAGAAAGTGGTTGACTTCTGCTGAGCAGACGTGTAAGTGAAGCGAGTTTAGACTTCAGTATTGTGTGGTTTTCTTTGCTCAGCAGGGAAGGAACTGGAGAACACAAATGAATATAAAAATGGAATCAATGGTGTAAAACAGGGATACTTATGTGAGTTTTACCAAAGTTAATTCCTGAAGACGTGAATACATTCAGATTGATGATGAAGATTGTTATAATGCTAAGGACGCTGTAGAGTTATCCTACAACTACAGATCAGTGATTGATTTATTTTTTTTTTATGGCTTATCAACCTTTTATTTAAAGCCAATATATATTTGGGATTGGAGGAATTATTTTTTATTTATTTTTTTTTTTTTTTGAAAGTGAATATTTTGCATTGATAATTTTTTTGGAATAAAAATGATTTTTCCAGATACAAGTCCTACTATTTAACTCATAGCTAGGGGGAGAAGAAATAGATTCATACCTTTCTCAAGAGTATTTGTGTATAAATGAATGTGATGAACCCAACTAGAATTTGAACTTGGCACTCCAATTTCTTATTCTGAGTTTGATTTTACAAACAAAGAACTTTAACACAAGAACTTTAATACCCATACATGCTGAGAAGAATTTACTTGTAAAAACATGAAAATAAAAATATTTTCTATTTTTCTATTTAAAAACCTTTCTCACCTTTTGCTTTGTTTTCGGTTGATTCAAATCTGCAATAGTTCTATAGATTAATTTCTGGAAGTGCCAAATGGCATGCCAGATTCTGGCACAGAAAACATGAAACAACAAATGAAATAAAATCCAAATGAATTCTAGGCTTGTCACTGATTTACTTCAGTACAAATGCACCTAAAATGTTTTGTTTTATTCTTGGCTTATCTTAGCCAATTTCTTATTATAATGCATTTCATTGTTTGGTTTACAGGCAACTCGGATTGAAAAGATGAAAGAAGCTGGAGATAAACTTTTCACCCTTAAGCAATTAATCCGGCAACTTCATATCTCCAAACCTGCACAGAATGTTATGTCTCTTCTTGGCAAAAAGTAAGAAAAAAAAAAAAATGGATTTTTATCTTTTTTGTTATTTTCCTATTTTAAATGTCTTTCTTCATTAAAAAAAAATTTCTTTTAGCTCTTATAATTACCATATATATTTGCATATCATGTGACTTTTGAAAACCTAATTTTGAAGCTAATTTTAAGTGGGGGTCACATCATATGCAAGATATAAAATTAGCATATGTACTGCTGGCCCTGGCTATTCCATTGACCAAACTATATATCCATTTACTGTAGTCAAAATGTACAGCTGTGTTTAAAATAAACATGATTTTGATAAAACTAATGTTTTACTTACCTATATCCAATAATAATGCATGTAATATTCGTATCGTATTATAAAATACAAACATAGTGAATATACATCTTTTCCATTGTTTATTTTTATAAGATGTTTAGCTGTTCCTCATTTGCTTGTTTATGGCTGTATGCGTTTACGCAATGAGTATAGCGTTACTAACGATACTTTTATCATTCTCTTTATGTTTTTAATTTATTTAACTAAGAGATGGGATAAAGAGATAGAGGAAGAGAGGTTAGTCTATTGTAATTTGGTCTCTCAAAACAGGAACTTGCATGATACATGAGATATATGATAAAATCAATTTTTATAACTGGAAATTTGGTGCTCGCAAGATTTGCAAGATCATGTGTTATACGAGTATAGACAGTAATTGTTTTCTGTTTATTCAGCTCATCTTATCTACTGAAACTATAATAGATTATGACCAGAAATATTCTTTATATTAGGAGTGGATAGCAGAATGAGGACAAAGGAGCTGATTAATTTCTTTTTTACAGTTTATCAACCCTTTGTAAGTTATTTTAAAGCTGAAGCATATTTTGAATATTCTTATTTTTTGTGAGTGAATATTGCATTAACAATTTTTTGGAGCTAACAATGATTTTTTCAGATACAAGTCCTACTATTTAACCCATAACGGGGGGAGAACAGATGTATTAATACCTTTCCCAAGGGTATTGTAGATTGAAGTGATTATAGGGGGTGCAATGCAAATAAATACGAGCACTTGGTAGGTGACCCTTTCACCAACAGTGGCTGACGTCAATACACAAGGGGCAATTAGTAGGTGATACTTTCCCCTAAATGGGAGTTAATGCAAATAACACCTGGAACAATTTGGCAGCTAATTCTTTCACCAAAAGGAAACAATTAGTATCTGGAACAAACACTCAACATTGACACCGAGGCGAATTCTTCACCCTCATCTACCTGACTGCATGTATTTTTCTTGAAAAGTGATCTGGGGCAAAAGACTGCCGACAGAAGACGGGATGTGACAGGTTTCAAAACTGGCATTACATTTCTGCTTATTTCTTTTTCTTTTCGTCAACTCGGCCAATATACGTGTGATTCAGTGCCTTTTTGTAACTGAGCATGTGAGTTTTCACGACAGGTATTTACACATAAGTGATCATAATGGACTTAACTGGAATTCAGACTTGCCTCTCCAACTTTGCATTCTGAGCCACTATCCATTACACCACCCACACATTCCCAAGAAGGATAATATAGTCAAATGTTGTTTAGAACTACAAGGGCCGAGAAGTTGTGGAGAGCAATGATTTTCTACATCCTGAAAGGACACATCACGTAACAGAAATTTAAGGGTGACACACAATGTCAGATTTTATTAAGCAAGTGAAAGTTTTCAGAAAACAAATTGAAACCATGAACAGAGTGTGTTGAGCAGTGAGGCCATTTTAAGAGAAAATGGGAATAAAAAGAATATTTGAAATCAGAAAGAGACAATTAAAATTTCTAGGATAAATAATAAGGAAAGAAGGTTTGAAGAATTTGACACTCACAGGATATATTAAAACTGAGGGGGACAGAGGAAAACAGCAAGTAACTAACCTAAAAAGCTTGTATAAATGGATATCAGACCAGGAAGTGTGGGAGTTAGTAAAGAGACAAATGCTGCTGTGAGTTACAAGGGATAGGAATTTGAGGAGGACCATGACCGCCCACATCCTGAAATGATATGCTATATAAAAGATTAAATAAGCAAGAGTCTCACTAGAATGATTACAATAGAGTAGTGAGTTCAGTCCTCACTGGGTGCCCTATACTTTCATCCTTGTGTCACATCTAAGCTACATTTAGAAAATTACCATAGAAAATTAAACAACTAATGTTGGTATTACTTTTAGGAATTATTTACATGCATATAAGCAATATATATATATATATATATATATAGCTGGCCATCATATTTGAGGATACCTATCTACTATGGCGGCTAGAAGACAGATCCAGATGACTCCTAAACCAGAAAAACTCTTTTAAGAATCTCCAGATTTTCAACACACTATCACTTTTACTTAAAAGTGTACCTCCATTGAGAAGTATCAATGAAAACAACAGCATTTTGTGAATCCTATAACAGAGTCATAGAATCATAGAGTAACACGGCATAATAAACTTAATAAAAAGACTTTCCTAAAGACTTTGATAAATATTTTTATAATAGAAAAAATCTTGTCTTATTTTTGATCTTTGCATTTTCAGATATCCAGAAGATTTGCAACAGTTTTATGAAAGTGGATTGGATGGAATTTTTGATGATAAGATGTCAGGGAAGCGGATGAAATTACCAGTTCCAGAAACATGGGAGACACAAATCTCACTCCATGGCAACAAAGCAAAAGTATGGCAATCTCTGATTGGTTAGTTGACATTTATTATGACTATATTAATTTATTATGACTATATTAATTTATAACTCATTTCACAAATGAAGTATTTACATTAATTACCATTTTATTTTTTTTATTTTTAGGAGAAAGTTTTACAGAATTATTCAAACTTAAAAGTTGTTTTGTTCAATATAATTATTAAAGAGTTATGTTTTCAATAAAGATGTTGAATATTACGGGATTGGAACAAAATTTCTCAGCATTTTTCAAAAAGTGATGTTTGAATAAATGATTTCATTTCATACATGACTGAAATGCATATTCTTGAATGTGCAGATGGTGTCCTGGTTCCTCATTTTCAACCTTGCTGCCATGGGTCGCCCCATCAGGAGTTGAGCTATGTCTGAATAAATGTTTTATTATTTTTATGCATGTTCTGAAAAGTGATATTTCAACATGTCTCTCTATATGATTCATGTGTTGATTGTGAATTTTAAATGTTTTCACGTTAAAAGTGAAAATAGAGGAAAATGATATGCATTTTTGTTATTTGATGCCTTTTTATTTCTGAAAAGAAATAACTGCTGTACAAGCAGCAAAAAAGCTATGTGCCATTTATGGAGATGGTTCCCTAGCTGAAAATATTATTCATAAATGGTTCACTAGGTTCAAAAGTGGAAATTTTGATCTGGAAGGCTGAGAATGTTTCCTCACGTCTATAATCATTGATGATTACCAAATTGAAACACTGATTAAAAATAATCCAGTTCACATGACACAGGACATTACAGAGATAATAAGCATATCTTATATAAGTTCTGTAAACTATTTGGAAAGGTTTGAATATGTACAGAAATTGGTACAGCTTGGCTAGGATGTCCTACTTTACCCACTGTACCTACCTGACTTTGTACCTTTGGATTATTACTTATTTCAACCTTTAAAAAATTCTCTTAATGGGAAGAACTTCAAATCCCTGGAATCCTGAAAACCATTTAAACAAGTTCATCATCCAGAAAGATGCCAAGTTCTTGGAGAATGGAATCATGAAGTGACTTCAGAGATGGTGAAAGGTAGTGGAACAAAATTGCACAAATACAGATACTTATGGGGTGTAATCCCAGAGAAATTCTTCAACTATGAAGAGTTTGACCTGCTGTCTTTCTGCCCCTGCTAAAGATGACAATTCCTCCCTCTTGCCAATTACTTTTTCTCTCTCTCTCTTTATCCAATCCCAACTCTTCAATATTAAAAACAATAACAACTGAATTATAAAGACATTTTTACTATACACAATACACTGGTTCATACTTTGTCTATAAAACTCTTTCACTTATTGTTTTCCATCTGGCAGTAATGTTAATGAAGTGATATTTCTTTTATTTATTTATTCAAACTACAATTTAAATAAACCTTAAACTTTTTATTTATTAATTTAAAAAAAAAATTTTTGTCTCGAATGTGATTTTTTTTTTTTTTTTTTTTTTTTTCAAAATATTCTTATTTTTTTCCATAAACTAATCTGATTTATGATCTTCATTTGGACTAATGTCTCTCATCTTTGTTGTTATTCTTACAACCTTTCAGCCATTGTCCTTCTGGTCTTCTGGTGTCTGTAGCCAATGAGAAAATAACCTGATGTATTAAAGTGTTCATTCATAAATTTGTTGGTATAGTAATTATGTGTTCAATCTTTGGACTGAGTAGTACAGATTTAGTAGAAACAGGCTGAGTAATAATTGAGCAGTATTAAAGAGATCAAAACAAGAAATCCCCAGACATGGAGAGCTGAATGAGAATAACTTACTCCTGTAAATTAAATAAAGGGTTCTGTTCAGCATTCCTTGAAGGTTGCCATAATAATGTTAGAGAATATCGACAAAGATGAGGATATTAGTCTGAATGTAGATAATGCTTCATTCCAGAACTCTAGACTCTAATTTGATGTAGTTTTCATTCTTGGACAGAAACTATTTTGAATGATTAATTTTTACCTTTATTAACCAAATTCTTTTAGATTTTGATATGTTTGGTTTTTGGTTTCTTTTTAAAAATGAATTTATTAGCTTCATTTTACGATAAAAAAAGACAGATTTACCTAAAAATCTGAGAAGAGTCAATAACTAATTTTGTTAAGTATTTATTTTATATCCTTTTCCGGTGCTATGTTTCTGTAAATAAAAGATATTTATGTATTATAATGAATGATAAAACCTGAAGAATAGGTTGGAAGAAACATTATGCAAAGAAAATCAGACAAACATCATGACAAAAATGCTTTGTTCTTAGAGAGAGTTTTATATCACTAAGACATGCACAAAACTACATATACATATATACACATGTCCCACACAGAAAACAATATACACAGAGCAAATCAGTGTAAAGAGAAACAAAAAGGAAGGCTCTTACATATAATATGGAGATACTCCTGTGTCTGGAGAAGTGATGTTTAGGACTCCAGATTCAAACATCTTCTATATCCTAGGTAAGGACATGTTCCATGAAGGGTTAATGGCAAGTCTGGGGTTTTCTCAAATTGATGACTGCAAGCTAGAGTTTCTTTCTATATCTGGGGAAGATATATTCCATAAAGGAAACAGCATTATTGACTTGTAAGCTACTGGGGAGGTGGACTAAGCCTCTGCTTCCTGGGCTAAAGAAAGCAACCACTTGGTTTAGCTGCTGTAAACAAATTGAATGACTGGCCACTCTTGTTACTGTATGAAGTAACTTCACTAAACGGCTAACACATGATCCATATGACTTATCTCCACTAAAGACAGATAATCCTTTTGTGTATCCCTACACTGCCATTGGACTTAAATTTGTATAGCATTTTTATTGGCTTAATTTGAATTATTTAATTCCTGAATACAGTTGCACCTGGTATTATAAGCTTGATTAGGGGATAATCCTTTTGATTTTGAGCTTTTAATAATCTGTCATGTTAATTATCTTCATATTTTTCTTTCACAGATAATAAAAAGCTGCCTTACATGGCCATGTTAAGAAATGTGAGAAATTTGATTAAGGCCAACATTTCTTCCAAACATGAAAAAATTGTTTTGAACAGATTGGCTAATGAGGTAATGGCTTTGTTTAAACTTTTTCTAAGACATTTTCAGATTATAATCTTTATATATATATATATATATATATATATATATATAAAACAGAGGATGTCTGTCTGTATGTCTGTCCGTCTGTGTGATAGCTTTTCACTTGAGATCCAGCCAGCCAATTTTTACCAAACTTGGCACATACCTTTGTACAATGTAAGAGATAAATTCTTAGCATAAAAATCAATAATTTAAAAAAAATCAATAATCGATAAAGCTGATCAAAAATCGATAAATTCAACTTTTTTCTCCGATTTTGTTCACTCGATATATAGGGTACTTACATCATGATGAGGTCAATGATGCCTCATTTTTATTTCTAGGCCACAACATTTAGCACAAAACTGTGAAAAACGAAAAATAAATTTCAACATAGATTTTAAACTAAAACTCCCTCAATTTTCAAGCAATCTAATACAAACTTCACTCAATTGTAGCCAACAATGTTGATTATTTAACTTGATAATTGAGTCCAACCATATAGTGAAAACCTGTGATTTTTACTGGCTACTTTCTTATTTATTGTTGGTTTAATCTGACTCATGTAAAGATAGAGTATGGCAGGAGAAGTCAGGTACATTCTGGAGTGGCACTAGGAAGCAACCATTTTAACATCTTTAATTAAGAACCTATGTGTAATCATGGACTTAAAGAATGTGTAGTTTTCAATGCATTGTTATTTCTGTTATGATTAACTTAACATTATGAAAGAAATGTAATTTGTAAGAGAAAGAAAATTATATTGTTTTAAGAGTTGTCAGCTATTTTGTTCATTTAAATAAAGTGTTTTTAGTTGTTGATTCCAATCTTCAATAGGAATGACTGTAAAACACTTGCCTCTTTCTATTTTATAGGCAGAACCACACAAATGCATGCTGTGATTTTTTTTCTTAGCCAATAAAATAGGCCGTTTCTCAATTTCATCTGACTCAGTCCCAGTCTGTTTTGTCTTGAAGTCAGAATGCCCTGTTTGTCCGAACTTGCTTTTGTGTGTCAACTGCAATTATTAGTTTGTGAAATTTTTGCCATATTACTTTTGCTTTGCTTTATTATTGTTCATTTGCCTTGCATTTATTGTTTGTTTGCTTTGTATTATTTTTTGCCCTGTTTTCTTGTTATTGCAAATGTCATCAATTCTGTTTGATCAAAGTTTTTTTTTATTTATTTTTAGTTTCACCCATCGCCACTCACACCATAAAGCATTTTCTAAATTCTGATTTGAATCTCTTTTTTGTTTTGCAGAAGTCTGTAATCAACAGCCGACAGTTACCCACCCAGTTCTTCAGTGCTTACTCAGTTCTAGAAAAGATGGAGAAAGAATTAGAAGGTAAGCAAAATTTTAAAAATGTTCCATTTCTGTCCTTCATACAGAATGGTTTTCAATGTCAGTGGCCATGTCAGCTGGGGCAATTCAGATGATAATCTCTTTAGCTAGTGAGGGAACATTGCACTTCAAGAAAATTGCAAATAGGATCAAATCATACTGAAATCTTAAGCAATGCTGAACTTAAACAGGAAAGTGACACATTGTGCCTTCTTGGACTAACATTCTTGGATGACATCAAGTGGAAATTGAATCCATTCCTAGGTCAGCTGCTAAGAAAGTTGGTTCACTGTGCAAGACAATTTTTCTCTCCAGAATCTATCTTACATATCTATAAGTCTATTATTCATCCATACTTATAATATTGCTGCCACATTTGGTCCAGTGCTTCTAATATTTATCTAGAGCTCCATAATAAAATCCAAAGAAGAATATTATTGGCCCTGACCTGGTGTTTTGGCTTCAGTCATTTTCCCACTGCCATACGGCTGTTTCCCTGTGTTTTCTATAACTACTTTCATGATAATTGTTTGGATGAGCTCTTCACTATGGTACCTAGACTTTTTCAATTTAAGATCAGTACAAGACTAGTGTCAAGATCTCATCAATTTACAGTTGAGCTGGCTAGATGGAGCTGTAAATTTTATGTTAACAACTTCTTTTCTCACATTTCTCACTTGTAGAACTCCCTTCTGGCTCCATACTTTCCAGTCAACTTTAATCTTGAAAAATTTGAATGCAATATCAATTGCTATCTACTCTCCTCCTGATTACTCTTCTTTTGTTCTTTAGTAATGTTTCTGCTTTCTAATTCTTCCACACCTATTTACCCCTTGTGTCTTTAGTGGCTTTACTGTCTTGCTTGGGGTGAACTCAATTTAAAAAAAAAAAAAAAAAAAGGCAAAAAATGTACTTATACATTGATAACTGTTATGGAACCTGCCTTTATGGACTAAATGGACTCATCCTATGACTATATATACAGGGAGATTATGTCTCTCAAGAGAGCTTTCTATAGTTGACGAGTTGACTAATGTACTTTGCAGTCAGTCGGATGTGCAACACTTTTGTATTCGTTCTTTTTGTTTAATAATCTGTTTTCACTAAATTGCTGAGTTTGAGTTTTCTTTCAGACCTATTGTGGGTCGACAACAATAACCACACCAGGCATTGCAAACAATGCCTCTTAAAATTCCTTCCTCCTATTTTTTTTTTATTATGCTCTGCTTTTCCACAACTTCATAACCTATAGATAGGAAGGAGATAAATATTGCTAAGAGCTTCAAAAGATAGGAAGTTGTGGAGCACCACGATTGGTCACATCTTTGAAGGGACATGGTACAAAAAAGAAAGTCATTGTCAATTGATTTTATTTAATAGTTTTCCTAATTTGTAATGAGATAGACATGTTATCAATTACTTAGCTTAGTTTGGTAATGAGACACCCAGCCAGGAGCAAAGTCATTGACAAGTATTAAATCAATTGGATTAACTTGTTAAGAATTACTCCACATCAAAGTGGTAAATACAATTGGTATTTTGATGTTATTTTATTGTTAGAGGCTTTTACAGGTGGAATTTATCATAATGTCTAATGTGTTTGACTTGCAGGCCATTGCTATTAAGTTTTTTTTATCCATACATTCTACCTTCTAACTTGGTAGAGGCCAACAAATATCTATATTATTGCATCTGATGCAAAATTATTATTATATCTAGTGCCTCCCCCCCAAAAAAGATTTTTTCTGCAGTTTTTGATGTTTTCTTTCTGTAACTCTTTGAACTGCAACAGTTTGTAAGCATTTTCAGTACCAGGACACATCTACCTATATTATATCATCTTCGTAATACTATACATGCAGTGGTAATCAGTGAAAACAAAATGGTAATACTTGCAAGAAGTTTCTTCTGAAGATGACCAGATGAAAAATAGAAATGGCTAAAGTTGATCAGATGTAGCAGATGAAAGAAGGTACTTTAAAAGATGGCCAAGCTGAAAAAGCTAAATCTTTAAAAAATCATCTGCTGTCTCTTCTGACATATGTTGCATCTGGAGGTTTTAGCATCAACTGCATCTTGCAGCACATGAAAGAAGTTGCTTCTTAAGATGCAAAATAAACAACTTTATTGAATAGAATTTGTCACGTTGCATCTGATTGACTTTTTTTTTCTTTTTATCTCATTACCAGCTATAACAGATATAAATGTGCTTGAAAAAGTTGTTTTTTAAGACAACCAAATGTAGCAGATGAAAGACATGCTAAAGATGACCAGATGCAAGGGATGATAACACAATGTGCTGCAAATCACCAATTGAAAATAAACAACTTCTAAAAGATCATCTGATGTTCCTGGAGATTTTTGCATATTTTTCCTCGTTATTTCATCAGCTGAATATTGCTGCATCTAAAAGATGTTGTTTCTAAAGATGTTCAGATGTGACAAGTGATAAACAGAAAGAATTGCATCTGTCCATCTTTTTGAAAGCTTACCAGATGCAACAAATGAAAAACAAATGACTTCTAAAGATCATCTGATGGAACTTTCTCTTGTGTTGCATTTGCAGTTGCTTAATTTTCATCAGCTTCCCAGAAGTAACACATGAAAGACAACCAAATGCAACAGAATAAAGAAAATGTTAAAGAAAAAGAGTTTAAAAGTGTTAAAGAAATTAAAAACTTGCCACATGAAACAAGTTGCTTTTAAAGATAGATGCAACACATGAAAAAAATATCTTCTAAGTTCACAAGATGCAGCTGTTGCAAAAAAGTACTTTAAGTACAACTAGGTGCAACAGACGTGAAAGAGAAAATATTAAAAATGTCCAGATGCAACAGATAAAAAGTAAATGACTTCTAAAGAACACCAGATGCAACAATGCTAAGTAAAACAACCATGTATAGAAGTTAAAAGGTTGTGTGTTTGTATATATTTTAAGTGTGTATGTGTGTATGTTCACATATGATAAGGAAAGCAGAAGCATTCAAAACTTGGGTTTCTACTATGATTCATTTATTTTGTTTTTATAGTGACTGTAGTGAAACAAAGTTCTCAATGTCTCTTTGGTATGGCCATGTTTTTCTTTGTTCAAAAATTAAGGGTATATAAGTATCATATTCATAGTTGAGCTCAAGTCAGCCTTTCACAGAGATGGAACAACCAAAGAAGGTTTGTACTTCATGACTGGGAGGTTTAAACATGGTTATGGGATGTTCATTTTCTTTTTCTTGGTTCAGAAGTTAGGGTAAATCTGTATAAGCATTGTTACAATGGCTTTGTTCAAGTCAGCCTTGTGCTGAGTTGAAACAACCAAAGAGAAAGCATGATTTACTTTATAGGTTTTGGAAGTTATATGCAAGCATTATGCTTGGAAAGTGGGGTGAGACTTCAGTTATTAATGGACTGGAGAAACTAACATTCCTCAGTGGGAATGTAATTACCAGGTTCTGCTACATCTTTGAGCAAAAGGGAGAAAAAAGTGAAACAGGAAAATGTCTTTTTATAGACCTCAACAGTACCACTTAATGACATTAGGTGAAACCAAGTGGGGTAATCATATTTCTGGTTCCTCATGGGAAAATGTATTTCTTTTTTTTTTTTATTTTTTATTATTCATTATAATTATTTTATTTATTGATTTTATTTTTTTTATTTTATTTTTTTTTTCATTTATTCAATTTCCCCACACATTCAATTTTTTGGTTGAATTATTGTGTTAAAAACTTTTGAATTTAAACTGAAATATATTAGAGGACAATAAAAAACTGAAAGTTTGTAGTGTGTATTATAAAAAAAAATAAGCACTTTCAATCCTGGTTACAAAGACATTGTTGCATTTTTCATCCATTTTGGAATGATTTTTCTTTTCATTCTTTTTCAGCTGGTCCAGCTGCTACAGTTACTTCAATTGGTCGTAAAAGAAAGTTAGGCAACACATACCAAGAGTAAGTAACACAAATCACTAAATATACATAATTCATAAATATATATATATATATATATATATATATATATATATATATATATATTTTATACGCCAGTATTAAAAGAAAGAAGCAGTAAGTAATAACAGTACAAAAACACTGAGATAATGATGTAGATAATTTCCGCTTACCTAATGTTAAAATTACAATACTGTCTCACCGAGCTTTCTAACAGAAAATCTGACTGAATTTTTTTCTCCTTTTATACAAAGCATGATGGGTAATAATTGTCAGTCTGAAGAGAATGTTTCAAAATTGCTTCAAGCATAAGAATATTTTTTCTCTTTTGCAGAAACTGGCTGATTTTAATTATTTGAAAATGTAAATGTGTTGCACTGTTATTTATTTTGCCTCTCTATCTGATTATCTTATTCATAGGGACTGAATTAATTTTACATTTGGTTCTAAGAATTAAAATTGTCTAGTTTACCATTATTCTTGTTTCTCAGTTCACTTATTTAGCTTTAATGTTTTAAATAAAGAAGTCACAAAACATATTCCCTTTTTTGATGTTTTAATGAATAAAACTTTTTTTTATATTGCTTTATCTTTCCAAACCAAAACAAAACTATTAAATAAGCGATATAAACAAATTTTTACTATGTTAATAAAACACTGATTAAAATAATAAATATATAAGAAATAAAAATAAAAATTAATAAAAACGAGCAAAATAAATTAACCCAAATAAAAAAATAAATAAATAAACAACTTCTAGCAAAATAACCACCAGAATAGACTACCCACAATGCACAACTGACTTGTATATATAAAGAGCTGAGAAAAAAAACAACACTTGTGGCCTGACGATTGCATCCAGCATGAAACAGCCTGTCGCCTCTAAGTGTTGACTTCTATGTTCACTTTTATATATATATATATATATATATATATAATGATAAAAAATATAGTTCAGGTCTATTACATTTGTGGGTAAAAGTACTCAATATCAGGGATTGTGTGTGTGTGTAAATATAAAAATGAACACTGTGGTTAACACTGACTGGCGACAGTCTGTTTCATGCTTGAAAGAAATCTTTAAGTAACCTTAACACAAAAGAGAACCTGACCAAAAAGTGTGTGTGTGTGTGTGTGTATTCTGTCCCTCACGGTTGTAACAAAGAATACAAAGGGAAAATTAACCACTTCTTTGTAAGGTAGCAGCGAGACGACGTGTATCTGCCGAGATACTCGTTGCCGTGAATGTCTTGTTTAAGTAGCCCACTCTCGCCTCTCATGTAAGCGGCCGAGTCTACTTCTATGGGGTGTGACGCCAAGACCATTCCGGTCTTGTAACTGGGCGTCTTAGGTTCGATTCCACCTCTACACGCCCCTCCTTCCGGGGCCACAAGATACTCGCGTTGTGGTCCAATGTTTTGAGGCTCTGGAGTAGTCGTGCGACGTGCCCCACGTCTGTGGGGATAGGTTCCTGGGTGGTCGCGTCACCCTTCTGCTACGACGCACCGGTTGGTCTTCCTCAACCTCCATCATTCCAGGGGATGCTGTGTCATCTACCTCCATCGGTTCTGGTAGAGTGTCGAATGTTTCGGGCTGGTTTTGATCCATATCAGTGGTGGACCATTCTCCCGGTATTTCGGGCCCTGTTGGGTTGTCTATGGTATCCAACATTCCTGGGGGCACCTCAGGTATCGAGTGGCAAGGAGTATCTACTACTGGGTTTATTTTTCGGAGGAATCTGCGATTGCGACGGGTTACCCGGTTACTCCCATCCATGCGTACATTATACTGCCGGTTACCCAGTGTTTCCACCACCCTTCCTGTCTTTGCCCATCGGCGCGGGTATGGACCAACTTGGTTCTGTATCTGCACCGTTTCCCCGATTTTCAGTTCCTGAAGTGGGTGACTTTTTAGATTGTATTCTCTTTCATTCCTTAAGTGTCTTTTTTTTGCCATCGCTGTTTCCCTATAATGACCGATTTCTCTCCAGCGTTTGTGGATTCGATATCGGTCCTGGAGCACTGGGAGATGGTCCTTTATCACGCGACCGTAGAGCATCATCGCTGGAGACATATGTAGGTCTCGTACCGGGGTGTTGCGATGAGTCAGTAGGGACCTAGCTGCCTGGTCATGGCATAGGCGACCGCAACTGTCCGTGCTATCAACAAGTATCCTTTTAGCCGTTTTAACTGCCAGTTCTGCTCTCCCGTTGCTTTGAGGGTAATATGCCGATGATGTTCGTTTCCTTATGCCCCAATTATCTAGGAACCGGTTAAATTTACTGGAGTCAAACGGTGGTCCGCCATCGGTTGAAAGTTCCTCCGGTACGCCATACGTGCAGAACCAGTTTCGTAGGGCGTCACATGTAGCCTTGGCATTTCCGGACGACATCAGAGTGACTTCTACCCATCCGGTGTATCTATCTGCGTATACTAGATAGTTCTTCCCTCGTAAATCGAAGAAGTCAGTCACAGTCTTCTGAAATGGGAACTCGGGGTTCGAGGGCGGCATTAGGGGTTCCTTGGTTTGTGATAGAGCTATTACGTTGCATACTTTGCACTGGGCCCGGGTTTGACGAATGCTCGCGTCCAGTCCTGGCCAAAACAGCCGCTGTCTAGCGTTTGCCAACATTCCATTGACGCCCTGATGCGCTGAATGGAGCGATTCCAGTACCTCCGCACGTAGCTTTCTGGGTATGAGGATTTTATTTTCCATTATCGTCACCCCTTCCAAGCAATATAACTCCTCTTTCATATGCCAAAACCGGCGAATTGTCTCCGGCAGTTCGTGCCGAGATTTAGGGAAGCCATTTTGTATGAATTCGGCGAGGGAACGGCATTCCTCGTCAGTAGCAGCTGCAGCCACAATCCTGTCCCATGTTATTGCTCTTAATTTAGGGTCCTGCTCATAGGTGGAGTTAAATGACGCTCTTATGGCGCTATCCATAGTTTGTGCGATGTCCTTTTCGTTTGCTTCCTCCTGGCTTAACGCCACTGGGCATCTCGATGTACAGTCTGGTGCCGCATTGAGTTTGCCAGGGAGATGCTTTATTCGAAATTTGTACATCAAGGACCGTTCTTTGAAGTTAAACAGTCTTGGGTTCTTTATGTCCTCCAGAGCTTTGTCCGAGAAGATCTTCACCAGGGGCTTATGGTCCACGGTGACTAACAGCTCTGGGCACCCCAAAACGAACATCCGGCATGCTTCCAGTCCGTAGACTAATGCCAATGCTTCTCCTTCCACTGGTGCATATCGGGACTCTGCGTCATTAGTGAATCGGGAGCCGGCCAGGATTAACTTCCAGTGGTCCTCACCACACTTCGGTCCAGCTTCGGTGGCACAGTTGCAGTGCTTCTGGAAAAGAAAATATCCTAAGCCTGTTTTGCTGAAGTCCATCGACAAACAAGTTGGCCTATTCACTTCGAAGGTTCTTACACCGTTCTCGATTTCTTCTGTGATCCTTCTTTTCGACTCTTCGAAGATTCGATCGAGTGTGCTGTCCCAGTAGAACTTCCGATTTTTTGTCTTTAGCAGCTCCCGGAACGGGGCCATTACCTCGGCCTGAGAAAAAGCGTAGGCTACCTGGTTTACCATTCCAAACCAGGATCTTATGTCAGTTATATTTTTTGGTGTCGGGAAATTCCGTATTGTTTCAGTCATTTTTTTGGTGGGTTTTATCCCGTCTTCTGTTATCAAGAACCCGGCAAATTCCACCTCTTTTTCCGCGAAGTGAAATTTCTGGGGGTTGAATACGATACCATTTTTGCTGCAGTTATTTATGTACTCTATAGTATGCCAAAATGATGATTCAATAGAGTTGTCCCATAGTATCGTATCGTCAATACATCTTGTTTTCCTGGGCATATCTACAGTAATATTGTCGAACCTGCGTGTATATGCGTCTCCTGACGCTTGGAATCCTTGTGGTGCCCGAAGATAACGGTATCTACCCCATTCCGTGATGAAGGTAGTTGCATCTCTTGCCGATGGAGAGAGGGTTAGGCTATGATAGCCATTCCATGCATCCAAAACGGTTTTTCTAGTTTTCGCAGGCACCAGCGATGCCTGATTGAAAGGAGACGGTGTATGATGGGTTTCTCGTAGGGTAGCGGTGTTGAGCTTCTGTAGGTCCACCGTACGCCTCGGTGACCCGTCCTTTTCGGTGCAACCACCATTCTGGAGCACCATGTTGTAGGTGTACCCACTGGTACAGGTTCTATGATGCCCAATGCCACGTCTCGGTCGAGGTCCTCCTTGACTCTTTTCTTCCAATGGTGTGGGACCGGGATTGGGGTGTGGACAGCTGAGGGTTTGGCCCCGGGATGAACGTGATGTCAATGGGTTTTCCTTCCATCGCCTGCAGCCGTTGATGTGGGCATACATTGAATGCACTGGACTCAAAATGCTCCTTCATCCATCGTTCCAATCGGGGTCTGTTTTCTTCCATAGGAGCGAAAGGGATACTGTCCGGCTTAGGTGGGACATTAGTTCTTTGTGGGCACCCACATGGTGCCTTTCCGCCGTCGCTAGTTGCCACGTTCTGCTGGGAAGTTGGGTCTGGAAAGTTATCTGGCACCAGACCAAGGTCTTTTAGGGCCGACTCGGACAGGCAGAAATCTGATGTATTTTTTTGATACATATATAATCTGACGTGTTTCCCGCGATCCTACTCTGACTTTAGCGAATATCACGCCTTTTATGTTTAGTAGGTTATCCGTGATTCCCCAAATTCGGTGACTAGTCGGTACTAGACATTTGTCTGGACACTTCAGAATTGTTTGGATTTCTGGTCCGCTAGAGCATGTCTGTGCCCCAGTGTCTGCGATCGCCTCGATCCGGTGAGTATGGAGGCCAGCTTGTCCTATGGATATGTGCCCGAATTCCGCATGGGCCTCTGGAATCAGAGTTATCTCTACCATCAGGGTTGGTGCTGGATCATGAGTACCTCTTCGGAACTTACTTTTGTTCCAAATCAGGTGCGGCACGGCCTTTGGTTTTGTCAGGTTGATTTCACCTCTCCTTTTCACTTGTCCATCTTGGACGATCACCCGGTTACGACCCTTCTTGTGTCTTTTTGGGTGGTGAGAGTTCTGGATTCTGCTCCGACCACACCTGCTGTAGATTTGTTGCTGGACCCCTGCTTCGGTTTCCTGCAAACCCCTTTTAAATGTCCGGTTAAGCCGCAATTGTGACAAGTCATCTTTGCTGCTGGGCAACCCCTTCGTTCATTCGAGCCGTCAGGGTGTGAGCTCTTCCCACACCATTTACAGGGTTCAGTGTCTCTCGGGGTTGATACGGTCTGGTTTTCCCGAGGCCGCTGCCTGCGGCCCGATCTCTGTGTGCTCGTTGTAGTAGGGTATACGTTACTATGGAGATGGGGTGTAGACTTGTCCGTGGTCTCTAGGCTGACAAGCCTGTTGAATTTTTCTTCCAGTGTCGTAAGTGTCGCAGCCTCAGACAACACCTTGCTTTGATGCTCCAGGTTTGCCAGCCCAGCCACCATTTGTCCTGCTACCATATCGTTGGAGTAGCTGACTTTCCGACCGCATCCTATCCCGTTCGGACAAGTCACTGAAAAGTCGCAGAATTTTGCGACTGATCGAAGTCGTGCCACGAAGTCCGTAATCGATTCCCCCTCCTTCTGCCTTACGGAGTGGAATTTCTTGCCGGTACACTTCTTTGTGTAGGCTTCTGACGGCTATGAGCTTTATGTGTCGTAACAGCTCTTCCTCCGTGACGGAGTTTAGTACTTCTGCTCCTACCATATCGAACAACAGCCTGTTCACTTCTGGGGCACAGGCCGTTCTCAGCTCGTTTCTTAACGCTGTTGGCTCCGTCAACCCACACATCTCCTTGTATCTATTCCAGGAGTCAATGAATATCGCCCAGTCACCATCACTTGAGTCCGGTTCTATATTAGGTCTGTCGGGTCTCCTTGTAAGTGACTTTCTCGGCTGTCCTCCGTCTCTTCGCAGGGCGATGATCTCTTGCTGTAGCTCGATGAGCTGTCGAAGTAATGTCTGCTGTGTTTGTTCGTCCATATTCCAACGTTGTTTGTAGCAGGTTTCCTATATCGGCGACGCCATGTAAGGTAGCAGCGAGACGACGTGTATCTGCCGAGATACTCGTTGCCGTGAATGTCTTGTTTAAGTAGCCCACTCTCGCCTCTCATGTAAGCGGGCGAGTCTACTTCTATGGGGGTGTGACGCCAAGACCATTCCGGTCTTGTAACTGGGCGTCTTAGGTTCGATTTCACCTCTACATTCTTAAAGGTAAGGAAGGAGAAACATCAAAAAGTCATAATTAGAAGTGAGACAATGAAATCAAACATGGCTGATTATGTATGGAGAAAAATGCTGGTCACCAACCCCTGTAATATTGAATCAAAATACTAGACAGAAAATCAGTGTTAGATGTCTAAAGGAATCAACACATATGTTCGGCTATGTTGACGTCCTCAGTAGACCCAATTTAGAAATAAATACTATAATGGGAACCATTAATAAAGAGAAATGACAGAAAAGCTTCAACAGCAGAAACCATAAAGAAAGAGACATATTGGTGTATACAGTCAAGTGTGATACTAGCAGAAATTAGGAAAGAACAACATTAGGTTTAAGTCTCTAAATTCTAGGTTCAGGATTTCCCCAGGGGATAATAGCTGAGTGGATTAACCATTATCACCCTGTATGTGACTTTATTTGCTGTTCAACAAAGTTTATCCTGGTACTGAAGGTGACTCTGATCCCTGAACAATGTGAGTTTAAATTTCATACTTGTGTTGTCATATCCTGCTATGGAAACAGAAAACAAATTTGAATGAAATTAACAATAAGGATATTGCAATTGAGAGTCTTTGAAATGGAAAGGAAATTAGTATTAATAAGGCAGTGTGATTTGTGAGTTCAATCCCTGGACCTGGCAGTACAAACGTAGGCTCTGTGGAAACAGAGCATCTTAATAGCTTTTATCATCTTGCTTCAGGTGAAATGATTAAAAATAACAAACTGAGCCATACTAAATAAGAACAAGACATCCCCACACATAAACAGCAGAACAAAATTTAATAATGGGTTCAGAAATTTCCTGAACATTTACTTGGACTGATAAAGAGTTTAAGAAGGCCAGAGAACACCTCAACTGAAATATTATGATGATAACAAAGATGATGACATTAGTCTGAACGTAAATAATGAATCCAGCAGATTTCTAAAAAAAAACAATAAAAAGAAATCAATATTTTTCATTCTGACAAATTCCATGGATAGAGAATGGTCAGATCAATGTTAAACTTCAAAAAATGATTAAAAAAGAAGCATCCTTATATTTTACTAGTGGACCGAGTAATTTAAGTCGTTCCCAACTTCTCAAATGAAAGTGACTTTTCACAAAATTACAGGTGTTTTGAGAACAATATTCTCCTAAGCAACAGTGGAGTAGTTTTGTGATTATATTGCAGGCAACAAAAATGTATGAATTTTGGTCTAAATAGGTTGTTTCTCTTTTATAAGTTAAATCCTAAATATTTTTCAGAATCACCTACAACAAAAGCACTCTTGATGCTTTTCGAGCTGCATTGGACACTGCAATCAAAGTAGCCACCACCCACAACCTTGAACCAATCAAAGGCAAGACGGTCATTATTTGCTGTTTGGACATGAATTCACATCACATCTGCAACTCTGCAAAAGGATTTGGAAGGTCATGGTCTGTGAGTATTTCTGTTGGCAGTTTTGTTTTATGTTTTTTTTTTTTTTTTTTTTACTTATATACATGAGAGTGTGGTTGGCTTATATACAGGAGAGTGTGGGTGACTTGTCAGTTAAGTGCATAGAAAATGGAAATGGAAAAATGAGTTCAGATTCAGGCTGAGGCAATTTGCTTTTGCTTTGAACTAATTTATAATGAAAAACCCAACAAGAAGCCCACAGTTGGTCGTGTGCAATGCAATAAGTGACAGTAGTTTATATCCTCTTCCACAATTGGCTGTTGAGATTGACGTTATATTTAGAGTAGGTGGCACTGACAAAATTTGCATATAAACAATACTGGACAGGTATTAGCCAAAGATCAGCGTGGGGTCTGGGACTGAGTGAGCTATTCAATACCAGCTTTTTCGCAATGTGGAGGAAGACATGCAGACCATTGGAGTTTTGCATTAGAGTTGGAGTTTACATTTACTTAGAAAACCAAACAAGACAAACACAAAATGTCTTTTGAGAAAGTCATAAACCTATTTCTCCCTGATACTACGGATACATAGTAAGGTTGCTAGAGACCTTTTGCTCCATGAGCAGTGATGTGCTGTGGTTTGGTGATGTTTGGTGCCAACTCCTTAATTGTATGCCTCTAATACTCAATTAGGGAGACCTATAAGGCCAAGTACTGAGAAATGTGAGAAAGAAAGACATTTTAAATAAGTAAAAACAGATGAAACATAAAAAAGACACTAAATTTTTATTTCACTCTTTGATTCGATGACCTCCAGATATGGATGCCTGGAGACATTGCACTCTCTGCCACCCTTCTGCATTTTACTGCCTGTGAGTTAGTTCAACTTTATCGTTGAAGCTTGCAACCCAATCCTATAAAAATGCACTTGCAAGTGAAATGCAGTTGCATTATTTGGTGCAACTGCAGTCTTCTGATGCATGAACTATCCAACATATATAATATTGTCTTTTGCTGCATTTTAGACACACATCTCCTGGTCATTATTTAGAAAATTTGTGGTGAAAATCAGAATTGGCAGAAGAAAAAGTCATAGCAAAAGAGTTTCTTGTATATATTTATGTAGTTACAAAACAGTTTATTCCTTGTTAGTCTTACCAGAAAATGACCAGACAATTGGCTGCTCGTTTATTATCTTTGAGGAAATATTCACTCAGGGAGTTATATTAGGTGAGAGAATATTAAAATCCTCTCCTGTCACTGCAAGTAGTTATAGTTGCCCCCTGGAGAGCAAATGTTCAACTATTAATATAGTTTACCAGGCAACTATGAAAACTAGAGATTAACCCAATATGTACTCCATTGCTGCTACTTATGAGCCATAGTGACAAAGATGCAAGACATAAGCCTTCTTTTATAACAAGGGAATATGCCAGTACTATAACACTTTTTATGTATTTTTGTCAATTGAATGTTAAAGGCAGACAAACAGAGATGAAATGCAGTGTATGCCTGCAAAGCAGGATCTAAAAGCTTTTGACAATGTCTTGAAGAAAATCTTTTAGTATTTCTCCAGCAGGGAAAACTATTGGACAAAATATTTAATTGCTTTCTAAATGTAGGTATTATCATGAGAATAAGTACTTGTTCTTCTACCTACTCCTGATTGTTTATGGACAGTTTTATGCTTGAATGAGTCAACTTGGGAGGAATACAATGTGTCTGAAGATCCTCCAGCATGAAACTGACAGTTGTGCTATTATTCTTTTGTGTCTTTGATTTATTTTTATTGATATAGTAGACCAGCTTTTTTATATTTAGAACTGTTTTCACACTATTTGGCTTATGTCCACATCATGTTGAAACACCAGCTTCCATACAAAGTTAAGCAATGTCAAATCTGGTCAGTACCTAGATGGGTGCTTGCTGGGGAATATCAATTACAGTAAACTTGGATGTGCAGGTGGTGCAATGGCTTATAATTGTTTATAAGAGAGCAGAGTTCCAAGTCCACTTGGGATTGTTATTTTCACTTACATGCAAATACCTTTGGGAAAGGTATGAATCCACCTCTTTTCCCCCTACTATGGGTTAATTAGTAAGACTTGTATCCACAAACCATTATAATAACTAAAAGAATTCTTACAACCTAAAAATATTTTCTGTCTTTAAATAACCTGCAAAGGGTTGATAAACTATAAAAAATGAAGGAATCAATGTTATTACACCAATAGTAGTCCTTAATATGACACTGATGTACTCATCAAATTTGTACCTGACACTTTTCCCCAAATGCATAAATACTAGTCTAATTATAGGTAGAAGGATATGGTATGACACTTTGAACCTGGTCAGAGCACACAGGTACTAAACTGATCCTAGATAGACTGTACAAATGATGCACTGCTCTGAGACAGAATGTAAAGATGCTCCATTGTTCCTAGGTAGAGTGTAGAGATACTACTGATTGTTATTTTTCAAAAGTTCTAAAATTAAATATTTTCAATATTCTATATATTTTAAGACTTCTCTTCATTTTTATTTCTTTTAACACATTTCAGCAGATACCTTCTTCAGCCTTCCTTAAGAATATTTGATCTTTAAAATTTGCTTATGGAAAAGGAGAAAAGTAGAAAATAAATTTTAAATGTCTGGCACAACTCGTACCTAGGATGGCCTAAAATGCTTTAAAAAAAAAAAAACAATAAAAATAAAAATGATAGCCTTCAAAATACATAAAATCATTAAGATTTGTGTTCCCAATTAAAATATGAATTATTTCCCTAACAATCTACTATTATTCCCTAATTATGTTGGTAAAAAGATTTTAAATTTACATTTTTAGAACTAAAGTTACATGCTATTAAAAAGAGGTTAAGTGAAATTTTTTAAAAATCTTAGTTTAATGATAATGCATCAACTTTTATCTAAAGAAACCAGGATGGCTTTATAATTTTCAAAAATAAAAATTTTTACTGGTCTCTGTTTGTTTAATTATCTTTTCAATATTTTTGTGTTTAATTATTTTTCAATATTTTTTTTCAGGTCAAAGAGATAGCAATTTTGCTTGGACTGATGTGCCATTACTCTTGTGAACAATGTGAGCTTGTAATTTGGAATGAAAATTTTGGCCATTTTATTGCCAAAGTGGAATCTGGAAATATTCTTGAAAATGTTAAAAAATTGTTGAATAAAGTTGAAAACAAGGTATGGTTTGATTTTTGTCAATATGCAAGGGAAAAAGGGTGATAAAAGAATACTAAAAGTGGTAATAAAATGTAGTTTATAAGGGTAATAAAGCGGTAATAAAAGAGATAATAAAAATGTAGTTTAAGGGTAATAAAGGGTTAATAAATGGGTACTAAAAGAGGTAATAAGATATTGTTTGTAAGGGTAATAAAGGGTTAATAAAAGAATATTAAAAGTCATAACAAAAATATAGTTTTTAAGGGTAATAAAGGGTTAATAAAAGAGTATTAAAAGTCATAATAAAAATATAGTTTGTAAGGGTAATAAAGGGTTAATAAAAGAGTATTAAAAGTCATAATAAAAATGTAGTTTGTAAGGGTAATAAAGGGTTAATAAAAGGGTTATTAAAAGTGGTAATAAAAATGTAGTTTGTAAGAGTAATAAAGGGGTAATAAAAGGGTTATTAAAAGTGGTAATAAAAATGTAGTTTGTAATGGTAATAAAGGGGTAACAAGAGTAATATGTAAAGGTAGTAAAAGGGGTGAAAACAGGTAATGTAACAAAACTAAAATGAGTAATAAAGGAGTAATAAGAGAGTGCCAAAAGGAGTAACAAAAAGATGATGAAGAGGTAATAAGAGGATAATTTATAAGTTGTAGATTTTAAGGCTTACATGAGAATGCCTTAGCTTTGTTTCAGTCAACTTAGTGTAGAAATCTGAAATTAAAAGACAAAATCGCTACAAAGTTTAGCACAAAGGCACATTATGTAAGAAATGAAGATCATGTTGTGTCAGTTTTCTGATTGGGAGAGTCTCTCTGTTTCAAGGAACAACATCGAAAATTCTGTCCTATACTACAATTGAAATACTGATAACTTGGTACCAAAGGGGAAAAAATCCTGTAAATTATTAGAAGATTAACAAGCCAAACATGCAAAAAAAAAAAAAAAAATCACACATGGAACTTAAATATAGAAAAATCCTCCACAACATCCATATAATTACAAAGAAAGATGACAGGTTATGCTGGGTGTTTTGAAAATCTGAACTCTATGGAATTATTATGATGGCTCACAAAGAGTTAAATGATGCTGTTGTTATAAGCTCCCTGAGAAATCAGGTCATAAAAAGAATGGTGCTCATTGCAATTATCTTTATTAAAACTGTTGTTAAAAAGCTATGTTCACTGCCAAGAGCTTGCAGAAGACATTGAGCAATATGTGATGTCATGTGAGAAATGCCAATAAAAGAGCAACAATCAAGCTAAAGCAGTCTCCACACTCATGGGAGAAAAGTACAAAACTTTGGCAAATGTTGCACCTAAAGCAGTATGCCCCACCTAAACATCTCTAAAATCCTGATATATAAATTTTATTAAAAAAGGGAACTCCCATTCCCATAGAGGAAGACTAAAAGGGCCATTAACTTAACTTTCCTTAAGAACTAGTATTATCATTTAATTTTAGGATTTTACAATATTTATAGAAATATTGTGTTATTTATAAAATATAAATATATATATATATATATATATATATATATATATATATATATATATATATATATTCATCAACAGACTGACTGTTTTGCTATATCACAGCTCATCAATGTGACTAGACATCTGGTTGCCTCTAGCTAGAAGTGAAACCCAGCTGAATTGACATCAGTCAGAGATTCTACTCCTAAGCTGTTGGTGCATGGCAGGGATGAAAATAAATTTAAGCGTATTTATTTTTAGATAAACACACAGTGACTGGGAGAACTTGATTCACTTTAATAAAGAGTCATATATATATATATATATATATATACATACACAGTACATATGTAATTACACATACAAACACACAAATAGTTTTGTATGCATACTGTATATGCATTGTATGCATTAATTTGCACACACACTCATACACAGTCACTAGAAAAAAAATCCCATAACTCATTCTCAAATTGCCCCCCCTTAAAACATTTGCAACACATTTCTGTGCAGATGAAATTGCTTTACGTCATTGAACAAGGTCAGGGCATGTCCCTGTTTATACCATTGGCTACAAGAAAAACTTAGGTACACTCATTCCATCAGTTATAACAGAAAACAGCTGATGGAATGACCAAGATGTGCTGTTTGTGGGCTTGACGGAATGACCCAGATGTGCTTTTCAGGGGTTGAAGGAATGACCCAGATGTGCTGTTTGTGGGCTTGACGGAATGGCCCAGATGTGCTGCCTATGGATAAGAGTAGATACTTTCAAATGCATATAAAGTCAGTGGCAGTGAACAAGTGGGGAGGTGATGAAAGCCAATTATGGGAAGAGTATTGTTTGACTATTTGGCCATTGACTGTGTGAAATTTTGAATGTTGGATTTATTTTCTTTTTTAGGTGTTTGCGACAGACAATGTAACTTGGTCTAGTAGTAAATATTTAAGACATTTATGATCACAATAGAAAAATGAATCAGCACCTTACTATCAATCATCAAATGTTTCAAGAAAGGTGCATAGGATGGCGTGTACACAGTCCTTAGTCACAAAACGTTGTGAATATGGCAATAAAAATGAGGACAACAGTCCAAACAGTGTAAATAATTATGATACCTCATCTCAGAAATATAGATAGATATACTGGATATATTGGACAGTTTCATTCCTTATTTTGCATTTGACTATGGCTCCTCATTTAATTTTTAGATAATTAACATAAAAGAATGAGGATATTAGTTTGGACAAATTTGTGGAATGCTGATAATGATTTGTCTGAGATTTTCTAACAATATTTATTATTGTTGTAGGATCAATTTTTATTTTTTATTTTTGGTATTTTTTATATATGATATTAAAATAAAGATTTTAAATTATTTGTTGAGCCAACATTAGTAAAAGTGGTCAATAATGAATTGAATTTTAAACAACACAAAATAATATCTTCTGTTAAATATGCAGAAAGATTATTATCGTCATAATCCTGATTTATTTAAAAACAAAATTTTCATTCTTAGTGCATCTCCTTAATGAAACTTTGATAAATCAATCAAAAGCCTGAGTTCTTTTTACAATATTTCAAAAATGTCTTTTTTTTTTCCAGTTTGAATCTGTCAATGAAAACAGAAAAGAAAATAAGAAGGTAAGTTTACTTCCTTTCTTTTTCTGCAAAATAAATAAAAACCAATTTTTTGCTTTTTAATTGGATCCAAACAGGTGCATTTTATTAATAACTAATATTTTTTTATGTCATATCTCTTCAGAATGTCAGTAATCATGGCTCTCCACAGATTCCTTTTCTTTATTATCTGTGAATTGCCATGTCCCATCAGGTTGTTGGTGATCATGGCTCCCCACAGATTCCTTAGCTTTATTATCTGTGAATTGCCATAACTTCTAGGTAAAGATAGTGGAGTAGTTTTCCCTTTGCCTTTTTCACTTTTTGTAATCTTAGGTTGGTTGCCACTCAGTGTCTCCTGCTATTTAATCCATAGCTGGAGGAGAAGATATAGATTCATGTTTTTCCCAAGGGGATTTATGCAAAAATGAACACACTAAACTCATCATTAATTTAAACATGGTTCAATGATTCCATTTTCTGTGCTGATATATTACACTATCTGTATATTGTTATAACTAGTATACAGTCTATGAAAATACACATTCCTACACTAGTATGTCAAGATTTAATCCAGTCACATTTTTTACAGCTAGTATCAGTCAGTTATGTGCCATGTGGGATACACACTTAGCCAATCATGTATCTTTTGATACATGACTGACGAGGCAGATTTTTCCCACAGTAGGTTGCCATTTCTTTCTGCAGTAGACCAGTTGTCATCCAAGGCTATAGAACTCGGTCTGTCCTGCTATTTACCCATAGCTGGGGGGAGGGGGAGAAGACGAGGATTCATACCTTTCCAAGGAGTATTAGAACGTAAGTTAATGTAATGGAATTCGAACTCGGCTCTCCGATTCCTCAATTCGAGCTGCTATCCATTACTCCACCATGCCTAGTATACTAATTCTAAAAATAGGAATTGATTAGTTATTGATTAGTTATGTCTGGATCAGCACTTGTATATATATATAATGTGTGTGTCTGTACATGTAAAAATAGATATATGTATGTGTGTATTTATCCACTCTTCAAAATATGCTTTAAATCTATAATTTGTCGTAATAGTAAGTGTGATCAGTTTGATAAGGTCAAATTAATAACTGATCTAAAAAAAATGACCTACAATCTGTTCTTAACTGGAGTAAGAAATTGCCTTCTTTTAATTGACCGGGAGAACCATCTTTGTCTTCAATCAGCATGGCTGATGCTAACCTCCAGGAGAGTGACTCATTGCACCTTCTCAAACTAACGTTTTTTGCTGACAGAGAAAGATTTTTTAGAATCAGTTGTTATGCCTGCTGCTAGGAAAGTTGGTTCCTTGTGTTGTGCTAGACAATTTTTCTCACCAGAATCTATATTACATATTTAAGTCTACCATGTATCTTGGCTTTGAATATTACTACTGCATCTGGACTGGTGCTCCTGCTATATATTTAGAGATTCTTGATAAAATCTAAAGAATCTTCAATGTTATTGGTCCTGACCTGGCATCTCAGCTTCAGTCACTTTTTCATTGCGGTAATGTAGCTTCCTTTTACTTTTTCTATAAAGACTTTTATGGCAATTGTTCTGATGAGCTTTCCCCTTTGGTATCAAGACTTTATGAATTTAAAGCTCAGAAATAGATTGGTGGCTAGGTCTTATCATTTTATAATTGAAATGGCTAAATGGTACTGTAAGTTTTATGCTAGCAGTTTCTTCTAATGCACTTCTCACTTGTGGAACTCTCTTCTGGCTTCTTGATTCCTAGTTGAATTTGATCTTCAAAAATGTAAATGCAATGTCAATCATTATCTTTTGTCTTCATAATTCCTGTTCTTTCATTTTTCTCTCTCATTAATAGTGTTTTTTTTTTTCATATTCTCTAACACTCTGTAACCATCTTAGTGGCTTTATTGCCTTGCTTGGGGTGAATTATATAAGGTGTGATGGATAAATTGGCATCTAATTTTAACAGATATATTTACCAAAATTGCACAAAAATATCTTGAAATACCAAAGAGTAAATTTATTCAATAAAATCGCCATTGACTTCAACCTCGGCTTTCAGATGATTTTAGAATCTCCAGCAACTCTTCTGGATCAAACCACGATGATAATGCTAGACAGAATCATAAAGCATATAACAATATTTCCTTATCTTAAAAATTCTGACAAAAATTACACTGAATATTTCTTGCATCTCAAAACCATGACATATTTTATTCTTTTCTTGAATATATTTGGATGTGCTCAAACCTACAAGTTAGGAAAATTTTTTTACACATACTGGAACCAAGTATCCATCATCTTGTACAAAGAGAAGAGAAAATCACTAAAAAAAAAAAACTTTAAAAGAAAACTTCTCTGTTATAAGATAAAAAAACTGCAGCTAAAATATACATATCAGTGTCTATAAATACATAAATGCATATTTGTATATATAATATATATATATATATATATATATATAAGTGCGCAGGTATGCAGAAAATAGAAAAGAACATGTTGGGTGCATAATCTAGAGTTCCTTAGTATTTTTGTTTTATTTTTAAGAAGACAGTGCTTCATACAGAAGTAGAGCTTATATTATAATATTTTTTATATTTTTAAACAAAAAATATTATATATATATATATATATATATATATATATATGGTGGACTCTACTATCGTGAATGATAAATGATGGTCAGCATTGGATGGTGCCTTTCATTCTACACTTATGCATGCTAGAAGAGGCTATTATAGAGAAAATCAGATAAGGGAAAGACATATTTCATTTGTGCTTTCTTAAGTGTCATACTAGCCCAAACTTACTGTAGGCGACAAAGCCAGACTGACAGATGAAATTCATTAAAGCAGGATTTTGATGGTGTCTCTGCTTCAGAGCTTGATGAAACTGATCACTGTGCTTCAGTCTACCATCTTCAAAACCCTTTAACTTAATGAAACATGTCTTACACCACTCCTTTTGGTTTGATGCTTAGGCTTATTGGTTTTCAGATCAAAGTTAAGATGTTTCAATTTGTCTTTGTAGCATAAGAGTGGACATGCAACTGAATGCTTGATGTTTGGTAGTTCTTCATACAGCACTTTCTTTGGAAGCCTATGCTTATCTATTCTTACAACATGACCAGCTCACCTAAGTTGTATCTTTGTTAGAATGGTTTCAATGCCTGTGATGTTGTTACATTTCTTCAGTATTATATATATATATATATATATATATATATATGAAGAATTTTGAAAAAACAAACAAAATCCTAAATGTAAAGAAAATGAAAAGAAATGTCGATGTCGACATTTCTTTCATTTTAACTACATTTAAGGATTTTTGTTTGTTTTTTCAAAATTTCTTCATTCTGTCGGATTTATATCCATTTACACTTGCTTATATATATATATATATATATATATATATATATATATATATATATATATATAGATGTATGTATAGTTAATAATGAAATTATTCATACAGCCATCAATTTTGAATATTTTTATCCATTTCTCAGAATCTAAAGCCATATGATGCTAGGTTTTTCATATGCTAATGAGGACAAAAAAATGGAAATAAAACTCAATTTTCAGAACAATAGGTTAAATACAATAAATTTGACTGACAAATTCTACAAAATAGGAAAAGACAAAAATTATTTGTACTATAGAAAATATTTTTAATTGATTGATTCATGTATCTATAAGTAATTTACATAATTATTTTATCAGTGAAGTCTTCTAGACTATTTATTCAGTAGAATATTTATGATAATTCCAGCAAAGAACATCACATGGTGCATAGAATTTTACCATCGTTATTCTTACATTAACACACGATGGGGGAGACAAAGGAGATTAGCATTGACGGGAGACAGAGAATTATTAATTTCTACAAGTCGGAAAATAGTTACAGAACTATTTCAAACTGGTTAGTTATCCCTAGATCTACGGTACAGTCCATTATAAAGAATTTAAACAGTTTGGTATGAAAAGAGAATTTGCCTGGGTATGGAAGAAAACCCAAATTTTCACCAAGAATTGCATGAAAACTGTCATGAGGTTAATATAAACCCAAGAGTTGTTTTGAAAGACCTCCTAAAAAGTTTGGATATGAATGGTATCAGTGTAAGTGCTTGCACAATACAATGTTATTTAAATAAAAATAGGTTGTATAGAAAATGACCCCGACGAACCCTTCTTCACAAACAATGTCACATTGTTGCTTGGTTTAATTTTGTCAAAATGTTCTTGGACAAAGGAAATTGCTTTTGGGAACAAGTACTGACTGATGAAGCAAAAATTGAGCTTTTTGGACATAATGATGTACAAAAGATTTGATGCAAGAAAGGTGAGGCTTTCCTCCCAAAGAACACAGCGGCAACATTAAAACATCAGCTCAATGATCTTTTGGGGTTATTTTAGCTCAAAGAGGGACTGAACAATTAAGAGGAATTATGAAATCTGCAGAGTATATATCAAAATTCTGGATGAAAATCTATAACTATCAGTGACAAGATTTTCTAGGTTGGTGATTTACTTTCCAGCAAGATAAAAATCTCAAACACGTCTAAATCAGTGACTGCATGGCTTCAGAAAAAGAAACAGTTCTTCAATGAATCCTGACTTGAATCTTATTGAAAATCTATGGCAAGAATTGAAAGTTTGACTAAATCATCGGTCACCAAATAACCATAGAAGAATGGAAGAAAATCCCAGAAAAACTTGTTCAACTCTCATCAAAAACTTTAGAAAATGATTGCAGCAAGTTATAAAAATGAGAGGTAATTGCTATTGACTATTAATATTGTGAAAATTGTTCAATTATATCTATTTTTTCATACTGTACGAATAATTTTGTCTTTTCCTGTTTTGCATAATTCACCTGTTGAATTTTTTGTATTTAACCTATTGTTCTGAAAATTAACTTTTATATTTCTTTTGTTTCATTCTTAAATGCAATTGTCAAGCCATGAAGATTTTAAATATATAAAAGCATATAAAAAAATCTGGTATCATATGGGCATTAGATTCTGACAAATGGATAAGAATATTCAAAATTGATGGGTGTATGAATAATTTCATTGTTGACTGTATGTATGTTTAGTATATATATATATATATATATATATATATATATATATATATATAGAATCTGTTTATTCTTGTTTTTCAGAATTTTAATGAATATCTATTTCATAAACTGGAAACACGTGAAAAAGTAAGTATTTCATTATTTTTTTTAATTTTTAAATATTATTACTACTGATTATATGAATTTGAAAAATCAAACTTGTTACTTTTTTCCTTGTCTGTATATTGAAATTTGAATTCTAGTCAAATGGTATATTTCATGAAAGGAAATATATATGATAAGAATATAGTTTTAAGGTATGTTGTTACATATATAGGTTAAAGTGCTCAATATTAGGGATAGAGTATATCTAAATATATAACTGAACATAGAAGTCAATATCCAGCAGTGGCAGTTTGTTTCATTCTTAAATGCAATTGTCAGGCCATGAAGATTGTATATATATATATATATTATATTCTCCAACTCAATCCTAGCTAGAGGCAACCGGACATCTAGCCACACTGATAAGCTGTGATACAGCGAAATGATCTGTCTATGGATGACAATATATATGCTCCTGAAAAATTATTTTGGTTGAGCTCTCGGGGGAGAAAGTGTGAATCTGTAAACAGTAACTACTACTGCTACTAATGCAATATTCTTTGATAAAACAAATCAAGTTCTCTCAGTCACTGGCGTGTTTATCTAAAAATAAATAAATTCACCTTCATCCCTGCAATGCAACAATGGCTTAGGAGTAGATTCTCTGGCAGACACCAATTCAGCCGGGTTTCAATCCTAGATAGAGGCAACCAGACATCTAGCCACACTGATGAGCTGTGATACAGTGAAACAGTCTATCTGTGGATGACATATATAAATAATGATCAATCAACTTAAGTTGAAAATGGAATTTTTATGCATATTTTTTAAACACACTTCAATATATGATATTCCATCCTAAGACTGACTTATTTATATATAATTCTCTTAATTAATCATCCGAGAGAACCTTCACTGTTTTGGCTGATGCTATCCTCCAGAAAAGTGATTCATTGTGTCTTCTCAGGCTCACATTCTCTTCTGATATGAAGTGGAAAAACTAAATTGAATCTATTGCTAGGTCAGCTACCAAGAAACTCTGTTCACTATGTCGGGTGGGACACTTTTTCTCTCCAGAATCTATCTTGCATATCTATGTCTATCATTTATCAGTGCTTATAATATTGCTGTCACATATGGTCTGGTGCCAATGCTATTTACCTTGAGCTCCTGGATAAGATCCAAAGAAAAATAAGCAATATTATTGGTCCTGATCTGGTGGCCACTTTCCCACCACTATAAGGTTGCCTCTCTGTGTCTTTTCTATAAATACTTTCATCATAATTGCTTGGATTAGCTCTTCACTATGGTACCTAGAATTTTTGAATTTAAGGACCGCACTAGACTGGCATCGAGATCTTATCAATTTACAGTTGAATTGGCTTAGATGTAACTGTAAATTCTGTGCTATTTCTTTTCTCGCACTTCTTGCTTGTGGAGCTCCATTTCAGCTCAATGTTTTCCAGCCAACTTTAATCTGCAAAAATTAAAATGCAATGTCAATCGCTATCTACTGTCCTCCTGATTACTCTCTTCTCTTTCTTCTCATCATTAAAGTTTCTGTTCCTAATTCTTCCACATCCTGTAACCCCTTGTGTTCTAGTGACATTACTGCCTTTCTTGGGGTGATTGTTAATTAAAAAAAAAAAAATGTCTGTGTGGCATCTGTTGATCTTGAGAAACTTTGGGTCTGTGCCCAAAGAGTTATTCTTCAGCTGCTGCTGATGGCAGTTCAGTATCTGTTATGGCTGTACAGATCCACATGGGAGTGACAGTCTCAATTGCAATAAATGCATGTGGAAATGCTCTCTATGGATGTCATTTTGTTGTTTCCCTTCCATCAAGCACACTTCTCCCCAGTGGCTAGCTTTTATTTTTCCTCTTCTTACTCCAGCCTTTAGTATAAATTGCATCTCCAGCATGAGCGATTTTTGGTGATGTCTTCTCACCTCTTGATGTCCATGTATATCACCTTCATTTCTCTTGTTTTTTTTTTTTTGTCCTTGGAGCTGAGATATATATTGCAAGTTATAAAATAGTATGACTATATTGTAGTATATATTTTTTCATTTAAATTTCAGTATACATCATGTGTTTCAAATGTTTAACCTTGCTCTTTTCTATGCATAGAGCAAATGATTCATTTGCATTTTTTTTCGTAGGGGTATTAATGTGCCTTGTGTATGCAGCTTTTTCATATGATTTTATATTAAGGGGACTCTGAGTGATAATCCTCTGTAATAACAGCCCTGTCAGCTGGGGCTGTAGAATACGCTGACTGCACCTCTGCAGAAGGGTAAGCAAACCCCCTCCCAATGTGGTGTCCTCAGTAGATAAACTACGTCCAACAGCAAGGCCATTGATCAAGAGGTTTTGAGGAGTGTGGAACCACCTCTTAATTGCTAGTGTTTCCAGGTCCACCCTGACCCAAGCTGGTAGCACCTGTTAGGGTCCCAGCTATGGGAAAATAGTTAACCCAGAAACTGAGGTAAAAGGTATTATAAAAGTGTAAAAATAGGTTTTAATACCAGAAATACTTTGTAAAAAATTATTACCAGAAATAAATTTTTGAAGAAAAAAAAATATTACCAGCAATAGGTTTTTGAAAAAATATGACCAGCTATACGTTTTTGAAAAAATAATATTACCAGCTATACATTTTTGAGGAAAAAAATATTAACAGAAATAGATTTTTGACAAAACAAAGATATTACCAGAAAAAAAAATGTTTTCAGCATTAAATGACCCATTGAGGTTGATATGCCGTAAAAAAAAAAAACCTCCTTAATAATAATAATTCCTCTCCTCTCAGAAAAATCTTATTTGATGATTCTCCTTATCAAAAATTCTGATACTCAAATCTATGTCACATGCAAAAAAGTTTTATTCAGCCAGTGTCAGTTACCCAAGAAAGCTAAAGATTTCAACTTGTCTATTTTGTAAAGCAAAATATTTACAGTTAGCTGCTTCCATATAATTTTCCATGCTATATTATCTAAAGTAAATTATAAGTAAATGAGGTCGATGGCTGTCTGCCATAATTTCTTTTAGCCTTCTTTGACACATACTGATTTAGCCACTTTGGCCCTTCTTCTGGACGTTAGCTTGTAATGCTTTAATTTGCACATCAGCCTGAATTTTTGTGCAAAATCTATGCTGGTTGTTTTTTTTTTCCCTTCTTTTTCCTATACTTCAGCTCCATTTTTTCTTCTCATTACCATTATCTTCAATTCCTTAATGTAGATAAATTGTTCATATTCAAATATGTACAGTTCTAAAAACATTGGCAAAATATCTATTTCATCTATGTATCTACAAAAACTGAAAACCATATACTTTAATATATATTTCTTAATACACCTTTTCATCTTTATCGACATGATGTATAGTGTGTGTAAAATTCTATTCACTCTTCCCAAATATACTGATTCGACTGGAAAAAGTTACCTTAATATTAAAATACTTTATGGAAAAATTCCTGTTGATCTTCTTTACTAGTTTTTAGTATGCATCAGAAATATTTTCATTTCTTTAAAGACCCTTACTTCAAAGATTATTTCATATACATGTTTTCTTTTTTTAATATAATATAGTGAAGTGATAGTCTGAAAATGATCTACAACTCTACTATATCATTATTATCATTATTATTATTTTTATCATCCTGCCTGGTCTTTTGAATTGCAGTAGAGGTTTATCCCTTGTACCCTGTTTAGGATTTGATTTTCCAGTTCCTTTTAAAGTCTTTCATTTTCTTTTACTCCCAGTAGTCCCTTGTATCTAAGAATTATTTCATTGTTGCAGGTGAATTAATTAAAAAAAACAAACTTCAAAGCTTATTTCATGTTCACATTTAAAGACAAGCTATGATTCCTTTATATTATTAATGCTATTATTATATATTAGGGTGTATAATATGTATTTTCATTTATTTTCATAAATTAATACTGTAAATCTTTCATATACACAGCTAAAGACTACTGATGACTCCACAATATCATTATAATATATATATATATATATATATATATATATATGTTAAGAAATGGACAAGGTCCGACAATTTATTTATTAAAGAACATTTTTTTATTTATGTTTAACGTTGTTATTTTATAGAACTGTCATATACGCTGACATGCTCTAACATATATGACAGTTCCGTATAGGATGCAGGTTCGAATCTCTGTCTATGAACGAATATTTTCTATGAAAATTTTCGACATTCAGGCTGGTAAATGTTATTTAATACTGTTTATCTTAAACAGAGCATTTGCTTAAATACTTGTATCTATAAAATAACAACGTTAAACATAAATAAAAATGTCTTTAATAAATAAATTGTCGGACCTTGTCTATTTCTTAACATATGACGCCATTTGTTTACATTCGATACGCCAGAGCAGTTATGAATGTATTTTTTCATGGAAGATTGTAGTTTATAAAGTAAATTGACCTTGTTCACCATAAGGTTCATGGTGGCTGAGTGGTTAAGGCATGTCAGGTATATGACAGTTCCGTATAGGATGCAGGTTCGAATCCTGTCTATGAAATCGAATATTTTCTATGAAAATTTCTTGACATTCAGGCCGGTAAATGTTATTTAATACTGTTTATCTTAAACAGAGCATTTGCTTAAATACTTGTATCTATAAAATAACAACGTTAAACATAAATAAAAATGTCTTTTAAATAAATATATATATATATATATTTAGTTTATGCAAACTTAGGTAATCCGTATGGGTAGACCCGAGGAGGATGATATCCGGAGAGCTCAATGTAAAATTCAGAGCAGATATGTTTGAATAAAAAACAGACCATGTTAAGATTCCATGTATTGTTATTTCACCATAACCCCTTTAACAGGGTTCTGGATCATCAGACTTTACTTCCAAAAGTTGAAAATGAAAAAAATGAAAAGAAATTCACACGTTTTTGACGGACCTCATCAAGTATACGTAAAATTAAGGAAGTGAGGTGGAGAGAGGATATGAGTGTGTCATATGTATCATTTCAATTTCCTATTTTTAACCCCAGTGTGTCGGCTAGATGTTGTATGGTGTGTATATATATATATATATATATATATATATATATATATATATATATATATTAATAAAAACAAAAAAACAACACTTAATAATATTAACTTTGAACATGGACTCAATATCTTGAACGTGCTTTGAAAAAATGAAAACACTATATAAATACATATGTGCAACAAACTATTTCTTATTTAACAGTTAAAATATTTAATCCTTGAAAATGGCCAAATGTATAGCCAAAAGCACTTGGATAAAAAGAATATTTGGACAGTTTTTATATAATTTATCATCCAAAAAGAAAAAATTATTAGATCACACGAGAAATTGCATAAAAAAACTAAATAAAAGCACCTTGTCTGTTGTATTCAATGAAATGTGCATGAAAGAAGGATTGCTGCCCAAATACACACACACACACACACACACACACACACACACACACATATATATATATATATATATATATATATATATATATATATATATATATATAAAAACAGACTACTTTAAAGGCTCCATGTAATAAATTATTTCACCACAGCCCTTTTAAAGGACTGCGGATCAAAATTGTCTTTTCATTTTTTGTTTGGAAGTAAAGTCTGATGATCTTCAGTCCTTTTAAAAAGGGCTGTGGTGAAATAATTTATTACATAGAACCTTAAAGTGGTCTGTTTTTATTTAAATTATTTGCTCTGGATTTACATTGAGCTCTCTGGATTTTATCCTCGTTAGGTTTACCCATACGGATTACCTAGTTTTTCATAAACTAAATATATATATATATATATATATACACACATGCCATATTATTATCAGTATTGTTCAATTGTATGTTTAGTTTGAGATATTCAAATGGTAGAAGTAAGAATTAAAATACTGGCAATTTACAGATATTATTTTAAACTGACTCTCAAAGCAGATGAGGCTGTTTGCTGAACTCAGAATGCAAAGAAAATAGAAAAACAATTAGGACCATACTGTTGCAAAAATGGTTTAGGCATATAATGGGAGAGAGCGATGGAAGAAAGGTTTATTCTCGCATTTATGTTTCCTTCATTATTAGCCATTATTATATCACTTACATAACTCCATATTTCATGGATGGAACAGAATAGCTGAAAGGAAAATGTTTTGTTCTCAGAGAGATTTTTATACTACTAAGACATACACAAATCAATATATACATATTTACATGTGTCCAACAGAGAGAAAAATATATCATATATATCTATATAACTAGTAAAGTGTAAGAAGAATGAAAGAGAGGATCTTACATATAATGTGGAGATTCTTCTGTGTTTCTAGAGAAGCCATGTTTAGGACTACAATTTCAAATGGGCCAGATTCATTTACTATGTCCCAGGTGAAGACATATTCCACGAACTGGAAATGGCAATACTTGGGTTTTCCCAAGGACAATGAACTGGAATTTATTTCTTGATCTGGGAAAGATATATTCCCAAAGGGAAATGGTACCTTATCTCGACTAAAGGGAGGTAATCACCTTTTGTATTTTGACAAGCATTTTAAGGGTGGTTACTTGTCTCTTCAAAAAACCCTAGAAGTGAACAACCATTAGTTGTTGGTTATGAAGCTTTAAAATGCCAGAAAGAGGACAAAAAAAACGCAGTTAAAAAAACATCATCAAAAGATAAAATATTTAGAGTATTTTATCATTTTTGAAGAAACATGCAGAAGTTCTCAAGAGGTTTCAAAACAGTAATACTTTTGATATATCCCAAATCTTATTTTTATTCTATTTGAATTATTTGGACTAATGTCCACATCTTCAGTGTATTTCAACCATTGTATCCTCTGGCTTTATTCACATTTTTCATATTTTGTAACCTGGGAAATTTGAGCTGAAATCTTTATTCAATTCACAAGGACAGACTGTTCTCAATCAGCTGCTCATGATAAAGGAGATTATTTATGCTTTATTCATTAATATGTTCTTGTGACACCATTTTTGGTTTACTATTCATCTAGAGATCTTATGACTTTCCCTGACTGATTTAGAGATTGAACTTAGAGCCAATATATAACTAGATGCACATTTAATAAATTAAAAAAATGGTTGTGACCTCTAAGGAAATTGTTAATCTCTGTTCTTTTTACCTTCAACTAATGTTTGTAATGAAAAGATTACATTACAAGTAACCATATTTGATTCTATAAGGTATTGTCATTTAAGTTTTTGCATGAGGTGTTTTATAAGATTTCAGTTTGAGAAAGAAATATGATTGTTTTCTGATTTTATTTACAGATTGACACACTTATTCAGGTTGAAGAGTGTGAGATAGACATTAAAAAATACAAAACACTATATAGACTCCATGTCAGCCAAGATCTTTTATTTGTAAACATCTCCTTGATGGCCAACAACAGAATGTAAGTTGCAGAAATTGCATTTATTCACTTTATATCAAATTATATTGCAAAGAATCAGTTTTTGGTTTCTTCGAAAACTTCAGGCATTATATATATATATATATATATATATATAAAGTTTTGTTAAATTCAACTGATAGTGTCTGCCTATTTCATTTTTTATTATTTTCCCAGTTTTTGAATAAGATGTTTCAAAAATATAATAAAATGTTAAATGGACATACCTTGTTGATTGAATTTAACAAAGCTTGTCTGGATGAATTGTTGCTGTCTATATATATATATATATATATATATATATATATATATATATATATATATATAAAGGAAGAACAGTAAGATATATCATCCGGTGTTCTTACTGATATTTTTTATTTTTACTATATATATATATATATATATATATATATATATATATATATATATATATATATGTGTGTGTGGTATGATGATAAAAGTATTGGGACTATTGGTAAGGTAATGGAGCTAAAGTACACATAGTGAAGCCACTTGGTATGGATTGATATTGAACTCTATCAAGCATGCTCACTAATTCTTGCTCACTTCCATTTTTTTTTTATAGCAGTACTTAGAAGGAAAATGTGTAGAGTGTGGTTGTCATCAGTGACCATGGCTTGTGCAACAGTTTTTGGCTAGGAACATACTTTCCCCAAGTTCAACAATCAATATATTCTCCAAATATGGCACCTTGTGATTATTTTTCTCTTTTCAAAAATCAAATCCTACTTGAAAGGAACAAGATTTCAAGATATTGAGAAATTCCAGGAGAATGTGATGAGGAAGCTGCACCCTATCCCCCAAAAAAAGAGATCCAAGAATGATTCCTCAATGGAAGCAATGCTGGATAAAGTGTGACTTCAGAGAGGGACTACTCTGAAGGAAATGAAATGCTGAATTGATATGTGTTGTAGTTTTTTTTTTTAATATGGTACCGGTCGCAATACTTTTGGATCAAACCTCATATATAGTAGGTAATGAATTAACAAAATGGAAACAAAACTCCTAAGTAATGAATTTTGTTGCTAGAAAGAACTTCTATAGAGTAATAATTGTTTTATGAATGGAGTCAGTCAGTCGAAGACTAAACTTGGTACTTCTATACAAATGTGAACCTATGCACACATATACAAGTGAACAACGGTGTTTTGAAAACCTTTTTCTTCACCTTTTCACAATGGTATATAATTTAGAATGAAATACTGTTATTATAAATATTCCTGTTTGCATTAAAAAAATTATCACAAAAATTATAACATTTAAAAATTATGGATTTTTTGAGTATTAATGTTAAATTTAACATGTACACCTGTGTGCAAATGAATTGAGACAAAACAAATAATTCCATTATTATTTACTTTTTTCATATTTTTCCAATGAAACATGACCCAGTGCACATGTTAGTACTTCATATGTCCATTCCACAAAATTTTTTCTTGCAGATTGACCACAGATTCTTGATTGGATTTAAATCAGGAGAGTTTCTGGGTCAGTCTATAGTACTTCGATTTGCTCGCTGGTAAGACTTGCCAGTGTGTTCATGCAGTGTTACAATTTTCATATGTTTCCTTGGAGTAATGTCCATTGCAGACAATGGCTGTAGAAAAACTAATCGACAGTTGAAACAATAGTGTCTGGGCATGATGAAAATCTGATGTAATCATGGATGATGCAATATATATTTCAAGGTCAAAAAAATTTCATTATACACCCTAAAAATAGATTCATATTACTGCACACCACCGCAAATGACCTAATTTGAGGAAATCATAGACATCAATTACATCTTGTCACTCTAGTGGGTCTAAAACTGACCATATGGTGAAAGAAAGGAAACTAAAATGGTTGTTTCAATTAATTTGCACAAGGGTGTGTGTGCAGGTCCATTTTTGCATGGTAGGGCCAACTAACTCCATTGATAAAACCATTACTAATCTGAAGAAGTTTCTTTTTTGGGTAGAAATGTGTTACTTCAGAGTTTTTTTTTCTCTTTTTGCCATTTCATTACATACTATGAGTTTGATATATGGAAGATATTATATACAACACACACACGCTCTCTCATATATATAAATATATATATATGTATATACACAACCACAAAATGTTGAAAAATCAAAAGAAAACAGTTAAATCTATTAGCTCATGTTTTTGAAGATGTCCAACAAATATGTACATCCCAAACAATAACAATCTGATCACAATTTAAACAATATTCATTTATTTTAAAAAAAAAATTCTTGAATATTACTTGCTTACTTTTGCCTTACCAGACTTTGAATTATGGCATTTTGTGTCTTCCATATGTTTTGAGTGACCTTTCAACCACCTGATAAATATTCATGAACTTTCTCAAATTTAAAAGCCTTGATAATGATAATATATCTTGATAAAGTTCTTCAGAGGATGAAACACGTCAACAAAGAGTAATTTTTCCTTGTCTTTTTATTCATATATATATATATATATAATGTGTCTGTTTGCAATTTGGTTTTGTAGCTGGTATCAGATCACAAATATACTTTTTATATTTATATTAGCTATTTACAAAACCTGCAATATCATCATGGCTAGGATTTATTAAGTAAATATGTAAAAACTTTCATTTCCCTACAATCATCGTCATATTCCAAATACTACAGCAACTCTAGAAATTAATTGGAAATTATTTTACTATAGAAATGCATTGTAATTTATTTTAATAACAGTTGTTTATGCATCTCATGATATCATAGGTAGGATTTATGAAGTAATTTGTCAAAATCTTTCAGTCTTTCTCATGAATGTATATATAAAGGCATAACAAATTCTGGTAATAGGGAAAAAATGGAAAACTGAAAACATTATTCATTCCAAGAATTATACTGACTCTTGGACTCACTGTTTTAGTCAATCTATTTGATAGCCTTTGTCAACTTTTACTATAAGAAAAAAGAAAAATGTTAGTCATCTCTTTTTTTAATGGATTGCACATTTTAAGTTATTGACTGGATTGTTTGAAATATTATGGTACCAACATTTTATTATGGTACCAACAAGTGCAGTGTAAATTTAGTAATCAACTCTTAAAATGAGACTGATTCTTCTCAAAATTATAATCACAACTGTATTTTAATGCTGACTGGATTTGAACTCATATACTGAGTTGAAATTTTTGAGATGAGAGAAATCCTCATATGTTTTTTTTCTACAGACTCATATATTCATCTTGGTTGTTATAATCACAATATTTTGGCTGTTGTACCTTCCAGCTTTCTTTAGGTGTTTGCCTTTGTATTTGGGTTACCTTCTTGGAATTTAAAACCAAAAAACCCTTTATTCAATCCCCAGAAGTAGATACTTCTCATTCCATATTCCATACTGGTCAGTGTTGACATCTGAGTTATTTTCCTTAAGCAAGGAAAGTGAAATGCAAACGACTTAACTTGTATATTGTTCCTTTCTGGAATAGATTATGAGCAACTGGCACCACAGAGATAAAGGGACCACTGTATTTTTTATTCTATTTGACTTTTGAAAGCAAAAGGAGACCTCACTTTCCTCAAGAAGGCTAAAGAATAGATCAGCCAAATATTTTTGTTTACAGCAAAAACAATAAATAAAGAAACGGTTTACTTTGTTTAAACAATTTTTAGAAAAGATTGAAACAAGAGGTGATCAAAAAAATTGAGTAGACGATAATTAGGAATGTCTGACTTTAATGAATACAACATGATTTGAAATTGAAAAAGCTAACAATCCTTCTTGAGTAAGAATAATTAAAAAGGAACAAAAAATAATTCTAAATCTACAGCAACGTACAGGTAATATAGTGCATGACATTCCATGAAATATTATTTCCGTTTCAAAAAATTTATTTTATAAATGCATAATTTAGTTGAAAGGTGGCATAAATTTATCAGAAGTTTGAATATTTTTGATATGAACTTTTAAAAAATCATTCTGAAATCTATTGTGTGCATATATATATATATATATATATATACATATATATTTAATGAGCTGTTGTTGCAAAGTATAAATTCAAATATTGGCCATGAAAACAATTTTTGAAAATAATAATTATTTTCTTTTCTAATGTGCATTTTACTAGGGGATTCATTATGGTGTGTAATGCAATAAAAAAGAATTGATTTATTATGTTTTTTTATTTTTTTGCAGCATACTTCCAGACTCTGCCAATTCTCCAGACAATGACATTACAATTAAGGGATTCAGTGTTCAACTCTTAAAGTAAGAAGATTTCTTATCATCTTTTTCAAATTTTTGGGGGATGGGGAGATTTTGAAGTTATTGTAAATTGAATAAATTTACTTTTGTCTACACTTCTTTGATATCTTTTGAAAAAAGACAAGTTCCCAAAAACTAATTGGCATTTTATTAACATTAAATAATTTTAACATGATCATGTGAACCAAAAATGAAAACTTGGGTTGATGAATTTAATGACATATCAATCCTTCAATATCTGTCTCTATTTCTGAGATGATGTATTGTAATTATTTACCATTGACTATTGTCCTCATCTTTATTGTTATAGTCGAAATGTTTCTTCATGTGATACGTTGGAATTTTCAGCTGAACCCATTATTTCCTCCACCAGCGTAGATTGTTCTTGTTCCATGTGCCATGCCTCTTCTGGTTATCTCCCTTTAGTAACTCAACTCTTCAAGTTTTTGTTCATCTCTGCTGTGGCCCAGTATTGAACTCACAACTTTTTGGGTCAAGTCACTGGATTACTTCAACCAATGCTTTTATCCACTGGATCATGTGTCCTTGAGTACAATAGTCCAAACAATGTAAATATTAATCTTTGATGGATTATCTAATGTCAAATAAACATTTTATAGGAGAACAAACACAAGGAATTAATAGCTAGGTAGACATCGGCCTAGTTAATGATAAAGTTAAAAAGATAGGTATAGAGTCAGAAAAGGTAACCACAGATCCAGTTTATACCAGAGTTTGAAAGTATCCACCCAGAAGGTAGCCCCCTTTTAGGATGGTCTTACTTCTTGGCAGGTAACACAATTGGCATATTGTAAACACTGTCAATAGAGAAAACACTTTGAATTATGTACAATAGTGTGTCTGTAAACTCCTTGGGCAATGTGAGTTTTTTTTTTTTTTATTCTATTTTACAAGTATCTATATTGTAAATCCCCAGAAATCTTATGTTGATCTTTTGGTCCATTTTTTTTTTTTTTCACTAGTTTAGTGTTAATAGGAAGCAGAATAGTATCTGAAACAAAAGTGGAGATAATAGGATACGGTGTAAAAACTTTTTAATGATGCATTTGTCCAACACTTATTCAAGTTCAGCCTCTTCAGGTTAGAATGAAAGACAAACATGCAGTTTTGTCTTTCATTACAACTTGAAAATGCTAAACCCAACACGTGTGTTGTTGGAATGCATTGTTAAAAAGTGTAGAGTGCGTGGCCATGATTGAAAGTAAAAAAATAAATGGCAGAACTGATCAACAAACAAAATTAACAAAGTTCATAAGAAGCAATAACAAGAAAAAGAAAAAAAGAACAGAGCAAAAAAATAATATAAAGCAAGCAAACAATATATACAAAGCAAATTATCAGTCATAAGGCAAAGCAACAGTAATAAGGCAAAATGTTCACAAACTAAGAATTGGGGTTGACACACGAGCAAATTTGGATAAACGAAGATAGTGTTCTGACTTCAAAACAGACTGGGATTGAGCCAGGTGAAACCGAGAACTGGGCTATTTTATTGGCTAGGAAGAAATCCCAGCATGCAATTGTGTGATACTGTTTATAAATTGAGCAGGGGAAAATGTTTTGAAGTCATTCCTAGTCATCATTGTCCAATTATCTCCAGTATATATGCTATATAAAACTTACTATGAATAACTATATATACAAGTAGAATGGAATGCACAATCTTCGATGGAATGTTGTTCCATGTGGCATGTTCCAAATATGGCTTTTTACAACTTCCTGTTTTTTCTAGTTCTGAGCAAGATTTATCTTTTTCGCCATTCCTCCTAGTCCCAATTCTGTCAACCATTTATGCAACCTTGTTAGGTAGATTATTTACTGTCCCTCTTGCCTTCAATATGTCATGTGAGTGTTAAATTCTCCAAACCCTTTTATGTGCTCAAGAAATTTCAATTGTCTCCTTCTGATTTTATGTATAAGTGTCCTTTTTGTTTCCATTTTCCTTAAAATTTTGTTGTTGTGTTGTTCACATGTTCAGTTCATGGTATTGTCAGTATTCTTCTGTAGAACCACATCTCTGTTGCCTCAATTCTCTTCTTCATCTGTGAGCAGATTGCCCAGCATTCACTGTCATACAGGAGAACATATGTAAGAGTTTAGCATTCTTTTCTTTGTTTCTAATGAAATTTTCCTGTTTGCTAATACTTTGCTTAGCTTTTGGGAGGCATGGAATGATGTCAAAACAAAAACAGGGAAAAGTTTTGGAGAATAAAATGGTTGAAGGAATCTGTAAACTGAGCATAATTTACCATTCATCCATGCTTAGAATATTACTGCTGCATATGGTCTGGTACCTCGGCTATTTACCTTGAGCTCCTTGATAAAATCCAGAGAAGAATCAGCAATATTATTGGTCCTGATTTGGCATCTCAGCTTCAGTCACTTTCTTATCACCATAAAGTTGCCTCTGTGCCTTTTCTGTAAATATTTTCATTGTAATTGTTCAGATGAGTTCTTTGCTATGGTACCTAGACTTTTTAGAATTTAAGTGCAGTATTAGACTGGTGTTGAGATCTTTTCAATTTACAGTTGAGCTGACAAAAGATGTAACAGTAAATTCTATGTTAACAGTTTATTTTCTTGCTTGTGGAACTCCCTTCTGGTTCCATGCTTTCTAGCCAAATTTAATCTGCAAAAATTAAATGCAGTGTTCATTGTTATCTACTGTCCTCCTGATTACTCTTTTCTCTTCCCACACATTATTAATGTTTCTAATTCTTTCACACTCTGTAACCACTCATGTCTTAGTGGCTTTATTGTCTTGCATGGGGTCAAACCAACAAAAAAAAAAGGTATTAATAACATATTAATCCATTTATCAGGTAGGAACAAATAAATTTGAGGTTCCAGAACAAAATGGTTTTGTTGGTAATGTTCACTTATTTAAATGGAAGGTCAAAGGTTTTGCTCATAGTTCAGGTGGGTTTATTTCAACAGAATGTAAGGGAAGTCCCTGGATATGACACAGAGCCTCACAGATGATCATTCCTTTGACCTTGCTTTCACAGCGCGATGGAAAAGGAAAGAGCTTGTCACCTTCAATACCTCCAACACCAAGCTTGTAATGTTCCATTATCACAGAAAAGACTTTAGTTTTCCCCAATCATGATGAATGGATTTACTCTCAAAGAGGCTCCTTGCCTGGGACATCTATTGGGAATCAAGATCACACCAGACTTCAAGCTGAGCTCTTATATACAATCTCTTGCTAAAGAAGCTAGGAAAATAGTCAACTTCTTGTATGACACTATTTACATTATTCAGACTATTGTCCTCATCTTTGTTGCCATATTTATCACAACATTTCGGCTGTTGTACACTCCGGCCTTCTTCAGGTGGTTGGAATGTCGAACTAAACCCTTTATTTTGCTCACTGGAGTAGAATGTCCTTGTTCCAAGTGCCATGTTTTAATGGATGTCAGTTATCAGTTATCTCCTGTTAATTCCCCTCTCCAAGTTCTCCACTGCCTTAACTGAGTATTGAACTCAGACTCTTTGGGTCCTGTCACTGAATCTAACCACCTGAAGATGGCTGGAGCATACAACAGCCAAAACGTTGTGATAAATATGGTGACAAAGATGAGGACAATCGTCCGAATAATGTAAATAGTGTACATAATACCTCATCTCAGAAATATAGACAGATTTTTGTACAACTATAGAAAATCCTGACTTCTGCTGCTATACTCTATCTTTAAAAGAACCTGATCAGACCAAAAATGGAGTACTGCTGTAACATTTGGTCTGGAGCTGTGCAATCCTCACTTTTTCCAGCCACAATTGAGTGTTTACATGGCCTTGTGGGTGATGAATTATTTTTTTGCCCTGAAACTCCATGGCTTAGCCTCTCTGTACTCTACTAGTATTTTCATGGTAAATCTTCAGGCGAACTACATTCTTTGGTTCCATCGATCCAGACCTTCACAGCCTGCCAGACCATATACATTGAGTTGTTGCATCCTGACTTCCTTCATATTCCACTGGTATAGCTTCTTCCGCAGAACTGCAGTGTTGAATAGACTTCTGAGGGGATACTTCCTCAATCACTACAATCTGAACCTCTTTAAGTCAAGAGTCAATCATTATCTACCCCAATAATATACAACCCCTGCTCACCCCCTCCCTATATTCCCTTACAACATCCCCATCTCTTGAGTGGCACTGAGGCCTTGTATTAGTTGGACAGTAGTAAAAAAAGAAAAAACAAATAACTTTTCAGAACAAGGTTTGATACTCTAACATACAACAGCTATAATGGAAGGCCAAAAGGACTATTTTTGTTTCTTTTGAAAAACATTCACTTTGTAAAGTGGTCACTTTTTATATAACAAGTTTTGACAATGAAATCTGTTTTGTTCTTTGCAGTTTTATTGCTACTTACCGAAATGAAAGTCAACTGATGCATGTAGAGAAAATTGACGTTGCTTACAATCTCAAGGCAACTGCATCTACTCAATTATCAAAATCTAAAGCTGAGACAAAAGGGAATGAAAATGCTGTAATTTTACCTGATTCCCAGCCTCCTTCCAAGTAAGTATCAATCTTTTATGTTATTCTTTTGTCTTTCCAATGTAAATGTTGGATGGAAAGTTGTCAATCTGACCAATAAGCAACATTTTAATGTCCAACATGTTTCATGGCACATAACTATAATTCTAAATCTGTAAAAACCAACAAAAAACCTGAAGCCATGAAGTGAGAAAAGTTAACTCAAATAGTAAAAGGTCAGTTGATTTTAATAATAAATTTTTAAGTTCTCTGTATCATAACAGATAAGTATCCCTTTTTTCAACAGTGATGAAGAAGAAAGCTTGAAAATAAAAAGAAGATGGCAGCTGATGTCTCTCCTCATTGGGACATTAGCAACAGGCAAAGAAATCTTACCAAGAAGTGACAGAATGAAGACCAAAGAAATTTAATATATATCTTTGTAACATTCTGCTAAAGTTGTAAAATTTTCAAGTAACTTACATTTCTCAGAGGTGGACAGGAAAAATAGCTGAGTAAAATTAAGTATAGGATGGGAATAAACTCTTTTTGTTAATCAAGCAATAAAGCCACTAAGACACAAGGCATTACAGGGCGTGGAAAAATTAGGAACAGACTCATTAATAATGAATAGAAAAAGAAGAGAGTAATCAGGAAGGCAGTAGATAGTGATTGAAATTGAATTTAAATTTTTGAAGAATTAAGTTGGCTATGTTATAAAATAAAATAAGACATATCTCGGCTGATTTGCAAGCAAATAAACTAACATACTCAAGAGCGAGAGCCGGATGTGAATGGGACAAGGCCCCATCACAAAATGACCATTATCGTCGTTTGCGCATAGGACCGACGCATGAGTTCCGGTCGAAAAATAAAATAATATTTTAAAGTGTTTCTATTTTTCAACCAATAAAAAGGCTTCCCTCCTAATTATACTTGCATCATTTTTTGAGCCTGTTAAGCCATAAAAAACACCATAAAAGGAGTCACACAGGGAAGTACTAGCAGTCAACAGGAGGCCAGGGAAAAGATCTGTCATGGTCAGTCTGGGCAGTCAACAGTAGTCAGCAGGAGGAGCACCACGCCAACCAGTGAGAACTACTATGAGAGATCAACTCAGATCGGCAGCCGGCTTATGAACTATACCACAAGGTAGCTGTCCCAAACCCACACGTTCCTATTGAAATAAATCACGTAAATCTATTTCTGCTGTTGTATTTCTTTCTTGCAACCATACGCTTGTCTATAACAGCTAGAAAGCATGGAACTGGAAGGGAGTTCCACAGGTGAGGTGTGGGAAAAGAAACTGTTAGCATAGAACTTAAGTCTATATCTAGCCAGCTCAGCTACTTTAAATACGTCTCTCTTTTTGAAATAGGAAAACCATCTCTGTTCTATCATACACTACACCATCGCCATTTACAGTTTGATGGATTTTATTTCTGCATTTGCATTATTCCCTCTGTGAAATTCTTAGAGTATGGCATGACAAATGTGTTCTTTCCTAGGAGCAAACATACGGGTGATTTGAAAGCTTTCCTTTAAATATTGTTATTGGTCTTGGCTTCAATCATTTTCTCGCCACCATAACATAGCTTCTCTGTGCCTTTTCTATAAATATTTTCATGGTAATTGTTCAGATGAACTTTCCTCTATGGAACCTAGACTTTATCAATTTAAGTGTAGTGCTAGATGTTACTCTTCTATACTAACAGTTTCTTCTCTCACACTTCTGACTTGTGGAACTTCTTTCCGGCCTCATTTCCCAGTCAACTTTGATCTTCAAAAATTTAAATGCAATGTCAATCGTTTTCTTCTATCGTCTTAATTCCTGTTCTTTTATTGTTCTCTTAATAGTGTTTGTTTTTCTCACGTTCTTTAACACTCAGTAACACCTTGTGTCTTAGTGGCTTTATTGCCTTAGTGTAGGGTGAAAATAAAAGAAAATAAGATATATTCATGATCTAGACACTGGCAAATATTAGTTAAACATCAGCTTCAGTAAATCTTGTTCAAAGTTTTCCATAAAAAAAAACTGAAGAGTACTTTCTGATCTATGTTGTTTACTTAATCTCATTGTAAAATGTAAAAAATGTCCGACACTTGATAAAAGACCAACATAAAGAAAGACTCCTAAAAAATGAATAGTAACAAAACATTTATGAAATTGAAACAATGTGATAATTTCTTTTTAATATTTTAAAAATTTCCTTTCTCTTTAATAATGTTCTTTTCTCTTTAAATGTTTTTTTTTTTTTCCAGAATGAAAACTGTTCGTGTTTTCATCTCATCTACATTTAATGATATGCATGGAGAGCGAAATCTTCTCACACGATTCATCTTTCCTAAGTTGAGAAAATGGGCAGAAAAACGTGGAATTAATATTTATGAAGTTGATCTCAGATGGGGAATTCCTGAGGAAGAAGCAAGATCATCAAGGTTATTTTTTCTTGTTATATTTATTTAATTTTTATACTTTGTAATTGTTCTTTTTTATTTTTTTTGCAGTTTAGTTGAAAACATATTTTTGTATAATTAGATTTAGTAGACACCAGGAGACATGGTGGGGTAATGGATAGTACCTCAGAGTTCAAATTCCAGTCTTTACATTCATTTACATGCTAAAACTCTTCTCCCCACCAAGCTATGGGTAAAAAGAAATACAGACTAGGTCATACAGCCTTAGATGACAACCAGTTTAGGAGAAGGAAAAACTCAAAACCAGCCTGGAATGGGTCAGGCTAATTCAGGTTCTCTTGCCCAGGAGTCACTACTGCTGCTGCTGTTCATGTGATGACCCAATGACCTTAATTGGTAATGGGTCTCACCAAATTCTTAGGACTTCAGTTTTGAATCCATTTTTCTGGTTTGTGAAAATATTTTCTGCAAATTCAGTTTTTATTCTAAGAGCACTGATGCCTATCACATTGTTGGGCATATAGAGAGAGTGTCAGTTGAAAATAAATTGTAAAGAAAGATGTTCAATCAAAAAGAAACTCAATATTTTCAAAAACTTGTGCACATGTTCAACTTAGAAAACAGGAAAAGGTTATTCAATAAAATGTCTCTTAGCTTCAAAGACAGTTTTGATATGGCCTTGGAGGCAACTGCATATCTGGATTAGACGATTCTTGTTTATGTTGACCCTCTTGTCTATGTTGGTAACTTTCAATGTGTACCTGACATTGTGGGGCCACTGGTTAGTCTTCTCAAAAATGCCACAGACATAGTAGCTCAGTGGATTTAAATCAAGAGAGCTAGGCTGCTACATGTTGAGGCTGACATGATTGTGAACACTCAGCCAGCCATTTGAGGGTTACAGAGGTCATATAAAAAGGCTACAAACTTTCTGGAGGACATATATCTATCTCTCTGATCCAAGATCAGAGTGCAATGCTATTGACCCTGAGGTTCTGTGGGAAAAGAAAGGTGGCATAACATGGCCATCATTGCTCATGTTCCCCAGGACTATCACAAATGATGTGAATTTAGTGTGGGGTCTGTACAGAGGTGTTGTTCCTCCTCTTCCCCTGGACATATCCAAGAAACTCACTATCTCTAAGTCATTGTAATGCCATCAGTATGGCATTCATTTTCATTTCCTGTGTCAGATTGGAAACTGGCAAGTTAATGCACTTAATACGTCTGAATGAAAATGTTAAAATTTTTAATACGCTGTATGACATTACATGAGGTTTCTTGTACTAAAGATGTTTTCTTAAATACCTGGTATCCTCTTTTGAATCTAATATCTGGTATTGTTATTTTTGGTTATTCCTACATCAGATGTCTTCTGAAATGTTTCTAAATTTCAGTAGACTTTCATCACATATCGCTAATGAAGACTGATTTATACAGATTTGATCTCTGAGTTGAGTTGACAGGTAACAGACACCTGCCATAAGCAAATGTATTTTCTCTATATTTTAAGCAAAACAAAATTTCCAAAATCCAGTTGAGTAAGCTTTAAATTAACTAATTTGTGTTAAATCCCTTATTTCTATAATGTCTACTTTATTTTTTAGAAAATCTTTAATTATAGAGTTAATTTTTTTTTGTTGGCAGGCATCAAAGTTAATTTTAAATGAAAATAGTTGATATTAAAAGTGTGAAAAACCTTTTTTAATTTTTATTTTTTATAAGTTTCTGCTATTTTGTTGCAATTTAAACCAAAATTAAAACATTAAAAATGATATACTACTGCAAATCATTTCAAGATTTTTATAAAATTCTTTGATCATTGCTATAAAAGACTGGCACTGAATATTTTGATTTAAATTGAAGTTTCAATAAATTAGAGACAACAAAATATTGGGTGAGTGACCTTCTCCTACTTGTGGAAATGGACTCTGCCAGATGACTTATGTAGTACATAATAGGTAAAGAGATAGTGTAGCTGTGGTAATCCTGGGGCATAAACAAGATTTAGCACTATTTGATTATGGAATGATTGCTCGGACCAGAGAGATGGAGTACTCCATCTCTGAAGTGGCAACTACTCCAGGTTCTTTTTGGGCAACAGTATTGAAGGTATACCAAGAATATGTTGATTCTGGACAGATGTCAGTAGTATTTGAAAACTGCAGGTACTCACAGGTTTCGTTGAAACAGATAGCTGCTGACTAATACAGTTTAACAACATATCAATTCATAGTAGGTTATTTAATGTTGAAATCTGTTTTTATAATACTTGAGTCAAAAGGTGAACATCAGTCTGGTTTATGCCCAAATTGTCTGATAGTGAGAATGTCATGTGTGTGTGTGTAGAGGAGAAAAATGGGAGGTGATTCTCATTAGTTTAGAAAAAGTGAATTAATGATAATTATAATTTTTATAATTATTTTATTATAATTATTTTTTTGACACTATAATTAATTTTTATTTATTTTTTATGGACATGACACCATGAGAGTATAATTAATTTTTTTATTTAGGTATTTCTTCATAGATGCAACACTGTCATCAATATCAAAACTTCAACAATTTGCTTTTCTATTTATTAAAGTCATATAAGATGATGGTTTAACAACCAAAATTTTCATTAAGATTTGACACAAATGCACCATGATCAAAATGGTCATTACATTTTCTGATGTTTGAATAATGATTGATAATTTTTTTTGCTTCTAAAGTGTTAGTTGGGCCTATTAAATATATATATATATATATATATATATATATATATATATATATATATATATATATATATATATATATCCTCAAAGTCATAAATTTACAAAATAATAGCAAATATGTTGGGTCAAGTTTTAACATCAAACACAAATTTGGACGTATACAGATGACCACTTTATAAATTGTTTCAGATTTCCAATAAGAGAAACTGTGCTCATTTTTAAAACAATACAGGGTGTCCTCCTCCCCACCTCCCAAAAAATTAACCTCAGTTTGTAGTCTAATAACATAACCAATTCTCATTCAAATGATTTCAAATTTTAACAAAATGTCTAAAAAGCTAAGTTGATTATGCAGACTTATCTCAGTGAGAATCTATCAGGAAGATGGGTCAGGCATGCCAGTGATAATGAAACTGCTGTTGAAATGGCCACCATGCTCACCTGACTTAACACCTTGTGATTTTTTTTTTTATGGGGATATATGAAAGAACAGGTCTATATCCCAACTCTTCCTACAAGCCTAGAAAAACTTAAGCAGAGAATCACAGTGTTTTAGGCAGGAGCTGGACTACCAACTTGATATGTGCCGTGCCATAAGTGGTCAATATATTGAACATTTGTGAAATTGTTTATAAAATTTACATGTCTTTAAGTATCTTGTTCAAATTTTGATAAATAAACCTTTTATTGTTCAACATGAAGCCTATTTAATTTCATTTGCCTGGGACATGTAGTTTCACAGATATTCAAATTTTAAATTATGTCAATTTTTTGTGGGGACACACTGCATTTTATTTTTATTTATTTGTTAAATTCATGTATATTTTTTCATGATAGAACCAATTTGATTTCTGTAGATATTTTATATGTTTTGAAATGGGTTACTTAAAAGTTTTACTAATCTTCATATAAACTGTTTTATGTTAGTTTTGAATGTTTGATTCTTACTAATTTTTTAAAATTTTTTACTGTAGAAATCTGGAGCTTTGCTTGTCTGAAATTTCCAGCTGTGATTTTTTTATTGGAATTTTGGGTGAGCGCTATGGTTGGATTCCGTCTGTCAAGGATATCCCATCAGCACCAGAGTTTGATTGGGTTAGAGATTATCCAAATAAAAATGCTTCCATTACTGAACTTGAAATGTGCCTGGGTGCCTTGTCACAACCTGAAAAAGCAAAAGAGAAGGCTTTTTTCTTTTTTCGAGACAATAACTTTGAAATGTAAGTCAAATATCATAAACTCTTTTTTTTTTTTAAAATCAAGATCACTCTATGCAAAGTAGTAAAGCTACTGGGACACAAGGGGTTACTGGGTGTGAAAGAATGAGAAAAAGGAACCATTATTAAGGAGCAAGAACAATAGAAGAGTAATCAGGAAGATAGTATGAGTAACATTGCATTTAAATATTTGAATATCAAAGTTGGCTGGAAAGCATGGAGCTGGAAGATAGTTCTATTAGTGAGAAGTGAGAAAAGAAACTGTTAGCATAGAACTTATGGTTACATTTAGCCAATTCAACTGTGAATTGATGAGACCTTGCTACCAATCTAGTCAGTTATGTGCCATGCATGATACATGCTTAGGCGATCATGTATCTTTCGATATATGACTGATGTGGCAGATTTTTTCCCATAGTTGATTGTCATTTCTTTCTGCAGTAGACCAGTTGCCATCCAAGGCAATAGAACCCAGTCTGCCCTGCTATTTACCCATAGCTGGGAGTGGGGAGAAGACAAGGATTCGTACCTTTCCCATGGGTATTAACATGTAAATGAATGTAATGGATTCAACTGGAATTTGAACTCGGCTTTCCGATTCCTCAATCTGAGCTGCTATCCATTACTCCACAATCTAGTACTGCAGTTAAATTCATAAAGGCTAGATACCTTGGTGAAGAGCTCATCTGAACTACCATGAAAGTATTTATACAAAAGGCATAGGGTGGCAACCTTATGACATTTGAGGAAGTTACTGAAACCAAGATGCGAGATTAGGACCAATAATATTTCTGATTCTTTTTTGGATTTTGTTATATACTCCTTACCTATGAACACTAATGGCTATGTCCTAATCTTCATAAATACATTGGACACTATTTTAAGTGGGGGTAATATGCTGTCTAAGTAGTTCACCACTAGCAGTGGTTTACCTATTCCATGCTGCTGGTGAGTGTTGTATTTTGTTGATGTTATAAAGATTACCATTTCATTTTCAACCTCCATTTTGTCTATTCCTTATTCAGTAACCCTTCCTAGGTTACAACAGATTTTTATCAAGAATCTATAAATATATTGCAGGAGCACCAAAAATGTTTATTTACACACACACACACACACACACACACACACACACACACATCTCATAGAAGAAGAACAGGACAAGACTATTATTAAGTTTTGACTATTATTGCTTTCATCTTAATTTTAGTTGTCTTTCACTGCAATCACTCAGACAGCCTACAATCCTCCTTAAGGGATATGAATAAAGAATGAAGTATAGCCTTTTGGAAAGACTTGAACTTGCCCCCTATTTTACTTTAGGCTGTCTATGTCAGCTGCTCTGCCATTTGAGCTATAGGACCTAATGTTTGCAAAAGATCAAGTCTAACTTTATGAACTTTTCATTTTTCCATGATGACTCAGTACTGTATTTGGTGTTTGTTTTATTTATGTAAACTAGAAGTAGTAGTGGTAGTAATATTGATTTTTATTAGACGAATTGTTGTCAACCATTATTAAGTTTTTACTAGTATTTTTTTCACTTTAATTTCAATTGCTTTTATTAGCAATATTTGTAGTAATATTATCTTTAATTTTTATTAGATGAAGCATTGTCGACTATTAATAATTGTTGCTTAATATTTCTTTCATCTTAATTTCAATTTCCTTTCATAATTAGCCATCAATAAGCAATGCTGACCGGAAATAAAGAATGTGATTTTTGTGAGACAAACTGGCATCGACTTATCTCAGGAACTTTGTTTCAGTCTCTGTGCAAGACTTATTTTAATTTTTGATCTACACTGTTCATTAATGACCATGGGTTATTAATCTGTGTTGTTGCAATGAAATACCATTTCAATAATTTATCACTTAAAGTATAGGTATGACTCTTTACACATTTCAGTGGCATGACAATTTGAAGCTGTTGTTCCTAAATGATGCAGCACACCTCATAGGTGCAGTAGAAGAGGATTGCAAGTGAAGTGGAATGAATTGAAAGACAATCAAAGATTGAGAAACAGTTTCAAAATATTCATATACCAAAAATAAATATGATTTCAAAATTTAAAATATTATTATCAATCACTTGTAATTGGATGCATGAATCCTACTGTAAATAGTTATAAATAATTATTGACTAATTTTATCATTGTGATATTTTTGCATTATATTAAGTATTAAGAATATAGTAACTAGGATCCACATATTGGAGAAGAAAGTTATCAATGATAATGTTCTGATGTTGAATCTGCAGTTATGTCCCTTTAATCCTTTCTATGGACCTTCTTTGATGTAGGGTTGTTTTCACCTGGACTTCTCTTTGGTGAGGTACATGCAAATTTTAATTCCCAAAATGCGAGCCAAAGAAAAAGTTTGGGAACCACTGATTTACAGTCAGCTTTTGAACCTGTTAGAATTCTGTGGCAAACTGTTTAATGTTTCAGAACAACCTTCTTTGGAACTCTGGTCTTACGTTAATCATCATGCTTTTAATGTTTCTTGCCTTCCACAATATCTGACTATCCAAGAGTTCTTTTATTACAGATATTTGCATCAACAATAATTCTAATACCAAAATGTATATAATTCTTTGAAGGGTTCAACTCTTTTGATTTGTTCTGTTTTTAAGAAAATCTAAAATGAAACTATTATTTCTTCTCAGGGATGTTCCAAAACAGTATCTTCGGTACTTTATGTCTGAAAATAGTCAGAACTTTGAACTAATGCAAGATTTGAAAAAACAAATCCGAAACAGTGGATTGGAAGTATTTGATGGGTGAGTGGCTTTTTGATTTTATACTATGAAAGAAATTCTTTTTACATTTCAGTAGAATCTATCAATCTGATTGAAATTAACAATATAACATGGTTACACTGGCATAGTTGTCATGTGAGGTTTGCCTGAAATGTATAAAGCTATTTATTAATTTTTGAGAACTGATCATATGATGTTGATATAAATTGGTATTCAATGAGAAGAAATGTTTCTTCAAATAACCAATCTCCTGTAAGGTTAATCCTTTCGTAGTGAGATGCCATTAAATAAACTTGTACACTGCTTTCATATCACATTTGTTGGGATCCATCTATCCAGGTTTTTGTTGCTATCTGAATGTTGGCATTCCAAACATTTAACAATAGTACATATTTTAAATAAAATATGAAAAAGGTTATTTTCTGAAGGAAAATTAGAAGCAGAACATTGGGGGGAAATCACATTTATATATTGTTTTTAGAAATATACAATAACAACAAAATGTTCAATTTTCCTTGTAGTGAAGTTTGTTTCATAAAGTAATTAAGTGTTTGTAATGTGGTGTGAAATGTGTGGATGGACTTACTTTATGACAGTCAGCCTAATGTGTTTGTGAGTTTGTCGACAAAAGGCTTAGTTGGCAGTTGCTGTTTAATTCTTTCTATTGTGTGCATGGACAAGGCCTTAGTTGGTGGCTGCTGGTTGCTGTCTCTTCCATTGTGTGTGTGTGTGTGTGCACCCATGTGTATATCAAACGGGCTTCTGAAATTGTTTTGAGCCTTGAGAAGCAGTACGCTTCTATTTTAATATCCATAAGTAGTTTCAAAATCTAATTGCACAAAGAAGTGTGAACTTTTTGAATATAAGTTTTGTATTAGTTAGAAAGTAATTTCACATTGGCTCGTGAAAATCTTTTTCTCAAATTTGCAGGAGTAGGGAAGGAGAATTATTATTATTTTCTAAATGATCCAAAAATAACATGTGGTAGGTCCACAACTATATCCGCAAGTATTTTGGCAGCATTTGTCCTTGTAATGATTATTTAACAAAAAAACCATCTGATGGGATTTTATTGATTAAAAAATGTATATATAGAATTTAATTCCTATTCATGAACAAGTATATTTTTCCCATTTTTTTATACTCTTAGCAATGTTTGTCCCTTTGCTATTCCCTCCAGTCTTTGTTCTGTCATCAATTTACAAAAGCTTGTTAGGCATGTTACTTTCAGTTTCCCTCTACCCCTCTTGCCTTCTGTGTATCCTGTGAGTGTCAAATTCTCCAAACCATCTTTTCTAATTACATGTCCCAGAGATTTCAACTGTCTCTTCCTGGTTTTAAGTATAATTTGTTTAATATTGTCGGATTACTGGCACCAATGATAATCACAAGCAGTGCAAGATTTGAAAACCTCTTCTTTCCCTTTTGACTTTGGTAGTGACAAGACATTTTCTTCTTACTCTGCTTGTATACTGAAGGTTACTTTGAACTCTTCAACCTTAACTTCAGTTTTCATTTTCCATTTTGTAATATGTCCTTTGAAAATATTTATTAATACTTGTTTGTTTAAATTTTGTTTTTAGTTTTATCTGGACTCATATGAGTCCACCAAGTATTGTTTGTGTGACAATGTAACAGGAGCCAATAAATATTTAGTGAAATGATGTCCACATCTCACAATAAAAGTAATGAGTCCTGCAACACTATTTCTTACTGAAAAAATGATTAAAACTATATATATATATATATATTCAAAAATTATAACATAAATATGTTATAAAATCACTGCAAAAATAGCCATTTTGTTTCAACACCTCTGGTGTCTTATCAAGTGATGATGTTGAATGTAGAATTTTACATTCAGCATCATCACTTGATAAGAAAACCAGAGGTGTTGAAACAAAATGGCTATTTTTGTAGTGATTTTATAACATATTTATGTTATAATTTTTGAATATATAATTATATTTGTTCTACTCTGTATTGAGCACTCTTTTAAGAATAGTAATTGTTGGTTATTGGAATTTATTCCATATACACCAATCCTATACTTGGAGATATATATATATATATATATATATATATATATATATATAGTCCTTTTTGAAGGAATTGATTTGGATTTCAAATGAAGTTAAAATGAAAATAAGAGGCATGCTCTAATTAAATTGCATTTTAAAGTGTCTCCTTTGTCACATTGTTATTTTTTAATTTTTTTTTTGGCAAATGGAGCTTGAAAATATTTTCATTGCAAAACATTATATTTAATGATAGTCCTGCCATTCTTACTTCATTGTGGACCATGACGTATAAGTGATCAGTAGTTATGTTAAATTTAGAACTTGTTGAGTTTGTTTAATGATAGTCCTGCCATTCTTGTTTTACTATGGACCATGATGTATAAGCAATCAGCAGTTAAACAATGTTAAAGTTAAAAAACTTGATTTGGTGAATAAAGTTTATGGTATAAGTGATACATCGTGGAAGACAGGAGTTACTGTTTAACTAAACATATATATATATATATATATATATATATATAGTTTTAATGTGTGCTATATTTATGGGATAAAGTGAACATCAGAGGCAACAGGCTGTTTCATGCTAGATAAAATCATCAAGCTGCAAGTGTTGGATTTTTTCTCAACTATTAATATATATGGGTCAGTGGTGCATTGTGGGTAAACAAATGATGTGGGTAAATAAACACAAATGAAATCGATATCATTAAACACTCCCATACATCACTACTATTCCACAATGAAGTTGCATGTATAAAGAAAGAAGGAATCTTTGACACTACAATGGGAAGCTTTGATGGTGCAAGGACCTGTGAAATCATAGGTATATTTTTACTACACAAACTAAGCAAAATAATAGATAAAAATGATATAGGACTCTACAGGGATGACGATCTCATAATCTTAAGAAACTATACCAAACAAAACACAGACAAAACTAGAAAAGCAATAAAGATTTTTAAAAAATAATGGATTTGACATAGATATAAAAACTAAAAGAAGTAGATTTTCTACATGTTACCTTCAACCTAAGAAAAGGCACATATAAACCATACAGAAATATCATATGGTCCAACCCACCGTACAGCAAAAACATACAGTAAATTGTTCATCAAACTCTTAAACAAACACTTCCCAGAATCAAGCACTCTACACAAAATATTCAATAAAAACACTGTAAAAATCAGCTACAATTGAACTGAAAACATGGCACAAATAATAAAAAAGCACAACAGGAAAACTATCAACAAACCACCTGAACAAATTAAACCCACGTATAACTGTAGAATAAAGAATGAATGTCCCTTAAATGGTAATTGCTTACAAAACAACGTAATATACCAAGCCATGGCATAATCACCAGATGAAGAAAAAGTATACATAGGAGTAATTGAAGGACCCTGGAAACCAAGAAACTATGCACACAAAACATCTTTCACAAATAGTAAATACGTGAACAGCACAATGTTTTCCAAGTATATTTGGGAAATTAAAAACAAAAAGCAAATCACACCAAAAATATCATGGAAAATAAGGAAAGATCATCAGCCTACAACAATCAATCCAAAACTTGCAAACTTTACTTGGAGGAAAAAATAGCTATTATTACCTTCCCAGACCAAAATAAATTATTAAATAAACGATCTGAGCTCATCTCATAATGCAGACATGAAAACAAGTTTTTACTACGTTACTTAAAAATTGAAAACTGAAATGAATAAATGAAAATAAACAAAATAATATAAAAGAACAAGTAAAATAAATTAACCCAAATAATAAACAAATTAACAAACAACTCTCGTTGGAATAGATGAAATAGAATAAATAAAAATAAATACATAAAAAACATTAAAAATAATGAACCCAAATGAATAATAACTGTTAGAATAGACTACAACAATCAATCCAAAAAATTGGATGAAAAAATAGCTATAACTGCTATATGACGATAAAAAAATTACTATGTTACTCAAAAATCAAAAACCGAATAGAGTAAATAAAAATATAAAAAATAAGTAGATAAATAAGAAAAAACAAGTAAAAATTAATTCAAATAAATGAACAAATTAACAAATTGCTCCCACTAAAATAACTGTTAGAACTAATAAAAATAAACATAAATAAGCAAAAAAAAGTAAAAATAATCAATCCAAATAAATAATAAGAAAATTAATAACTGTCTACCACCAAATTAACAGACCAAAACAAACTATTAAGTAAGTGACCTAAGCAAATCACCCCCCAATTTTTTACTGTGTTAATAAAACATCAAAAACAGAAAAGAATAAATAAATATATAAAATAAAACATGAAAATAAAAACAAGTAAAATAAATTAACCCAAATAAATAAATAAATAAATAAACAAGTTACTCCCGCCAAAATAAACGGTAGAATGGATTACCCACAATGCCCCACCAACCCATATATATAAATTGTCAAGAAAAAGTCCAACACTCACGGTTTGACGATTGTGTCTAGCATGAAACAGTCTGTTGTTTAGATCACTTGACCAAGACTTTGCTTGAGGTTTTGACTGTTTTTTGTTTTGTTTTGTTCTTTCAAGTATTACATGTAGATAATATATGCCACTATGGCTAGTGTTGAAATCTGGGGTCAAAGATTGACTGGAGACCAAAATTTGGTCTCAGTTTGGAAAGATATTTTCTATTGAACTGCAGAAATGGAAAAAAATTGCTGCCATTCTTGTTTCACTGTGGATCATAATGTAGACAGTTAAGTAATGTTGGAAGTTTTGATTTGATGAATTCAGTTGACATCGTTATGAGTGACACAGACAAGATTTACTGTTTAAGTAATTTCAAATCTTTTGTTATAGTTATTATTATACATTCTTAGAAAGCAGACAATAACTGGTTCATGCCAACCATGGTTCATGCCAACATTATAAAATTTCATAATTAAGAGAAAAAAAAGTTACTGGGGGAGGGAGTGCATTATTTGGCATGATCGACAGTCTGAACAAGGCCAGTACACTCAAACCCTCGGTCATGATGACTTTTGACTTCATGCTGGCACAACCATCAATGGCTGACAAATAGTTCAATCTACCAAATTTCAATCAGATGGCTTGAGTCAATCCATAGTATGGTTTTCAGGCACTTTTCAAAGCATCAAGCAACTTCCTGACAAATTGACATTTTGTGATTTAAACCAGGGTCTCATAGTCGGAAAGCTAATGTTCTAATCACTCGCCCATGTGGCCAAGTTATAGACAATACAATTATAAATCTTCACTGTGTTTTATGTAATTTCTTAAAATGTTTTCTTTGTTAGATATCCTGCTGAGTGGGGAGGTATTGTTGATGGGAAAGCTTTTGTTTCTGGTTTGGATGAATTTGGGAAACGCATCTTTAATCAGATCAAGAATGCAGTAGAGAAATTGCTGGATTCTCAAGTGGCAAGTACTGTTGAATTGTTTTCTTAATTTTTGAATGTCTTGACAAAATTTGTAAATGATTTGCAGGATGGAAAAATTTCTTTATTGCTTTCTCGATAATTCTGCAATTATCTTCAAAAGTTTCTTAAAATTGCTATTGTGGAAAATGTGCAATTTCTTTTGACCTCTAATATTTTTGATGACACACAGACAGACACAGTGACTGAAGACCCTCATCAAAGATATGTGAAGAGTCAAGAGCAAAAGTTTGTTGGCCGCAAAATATTAGTCGACCATTGCCTAAAGACGATATCTACTTCATCCTCTGGTGTCATCACTGTTACAGGTAAACCTGGATGCGGTAAATCAGCAGTGATGGTAAGTATTATCCCCCCAAATAGTACAAGACTATTACTTGGTAGTTGGTAACTATATTAAATTGTACATTTTTATCTAGATTTCTGCACTATATTGCTTAACTGATATATACTGTGTTGTTTTAGGGAGATATATGACAAAGTTGAAAAACTTATTGTGTGATGTGTTTCATCCTTTAGGATATCATTAGACTAAAATGATGTTTATGTCGATGTGACTACACATGTGCATGAAGGAGAGGGTTAAATTTAAATTAATTTTTTTATTTTATTTTAAATATATGTGTTTGAGTATATAGTCTGGCCAATTTCATTTTGATCTTTTTATTTTTGTTTATCTTTTTATCAAAAATTTGCCAAGAAGGGTTAAATGTTCTAAGAACTTGGACAGAAATTTACTGTGGATGGCCTATTGATTAATACACTTTCTATACATTTTTGTCTTAGTAAATTGTTTTCTCTTTTAATTAAAGCAGCATTTCTTAAATCAAAATTATGGTCAGTCACGTTCAACTAATACATTGAGTGTTTTTGTTTTGTACAAAACCCTTTTTGTATTCATATAATCTTTTATTTAAATTCCTTGAGGTTTCTCCTATATATTTCTTGTGACAATTATTATAGGTGATAGAGTAATTTTTTTTTGTTACCAATGGATTTATTAACTGTACTATATATATATATATATATATATATATATATATATATATATATATATATATATATATATTATGATCTCATATATATGTATGTATTATAAAATCTGTTCATATCAGATGATTGGATGATTGACACCTGATGTTTTCTGCCAGTGAAACTTAGAAAAATAATTATTTTAAAAAGAAACATTGTTACTTGTATTCAAATTAACTAAGGGGAAAAAAAATCTCACCCAGACATTGATTTGTAATTAAATCTAATCCATATCATCAATTTTCTCTTTTATCTGTTTTTTTTAAAAAATTTTTTTAGTAAGGGTGTGGTTTTATATTATTACTTTCAGACATTTCATTTTTGCTTTTTAACTTTTTTCTTTTTTTAAAATCTTATTTCTTGATTTTATTTTTTGACAGGCCAAACTGATTCAGGAAAGTGTGAGTTCAAAAGTTACCAAGAACTCAAACATTCTTGTGAATATTGTTGGAGCAGCGCCCGATTCTACAAACATAATGTCGGTATTAACCAGATTCTGTTGGCAGATGCAGGCTTCTTACAATCATAACAAGCCTCTACCAAAAGATTATATGTAAGTTACTCTTCTTATTAGTCTTACTTGCTAGTAAGGTCACACTGTGTTATCAGGTAATAATGACAATTATAACTGGTTGAAAAAATTAGTAGCATTGTTTTTTTTTCCCTCTCTCATGACTTGGGCGAACTTGATTCTCCACAACTTCCTTTGTTTTGCTGATGTAACTTTTGACTATGAGGATGGTCTATGGAATAATCACCAAATGATGTAATATAGTCAAAAGACATGCTTTAAGATTATGTATCTTTCAGTTACAAATCATACTTCTTTTTTATAAGCCGTATTCTTTAAAGATATTAGTGATTGTGGCTCTCCACACTTTTCTTTTTTGTTCCTCTAAGTAACTTTTGTCTCTTTAAAACCCTTCTTTGTTTTTGTTCTCCCACAAACTTGTTAAGTAGGTTATTCAGTGTTACTCTTATTCTTTTGTCTTCATTATGTCCTGTGAATGTTAAATTTTCTAGGCTTTCTTTCCTCATATATCCTAAAAATCTCAACACTTTATGATTATAAGTATCAGTTTCCTTGTAGTTCCTCTTTTCCTTAAGCCTTCATCATTGTTCATGTGTTCGGTTCATTGTATTCTTACCATTCATTAGTAGAACCATTTCTCTGTTATTTCAAATTTCATCTTCATCTGTGAAGGGATTGTCCAACATTCACTGCCAGTAGTATTCTCACTGTGGACTAATTTACCAAATTGGCAGTCTTTAATAATATGAAAGTCTATTTTTGCTATCAAAATGCATGCAGTATCTTCAGAATGATATAAACTATACTTTGGCGTTAAGTGTAGAATGTGCCTCCTTACCAAATTTTAACAAGTCTTTTTTTTTTTTTTTTTTTTTTTCATTTTAGCTTTGCTTTTTTTTTTGTCATAGCTTTCCAGTTCAGTGCATCTTTGAACTAGTAATGCAATAATAAAGAAATGGCTTCCAACAAGACCTGAAATTGCCTTCCATTCTCCAGGATCTTGTCTTTCATGGACATTACATTCAATGGTTAGACGAAGCACAAATTATTGCTTTATTACAAACACCCATCAAAAAGTTATTTTGTTCCAATATATGTAAAGCACTTTTTTAATGCTATGGTCTTTCAAGATATATACAATCATGGATCTCCACAATTTTCTTTTCTACACATGAAAATTGCCATGACTCTTGGAAAAGACAATGGAATTACTTCCTTTTTCGTCTCTTTATGGTTTTGAATTCAGAATTACCTAGATATTTATAACTTATAGATTTAGGAAGAAGATATGTATTGGTGCATTTCCTAAGGACATTAGTGTGAAATTTGAACACTGACTGCCGATTGCATTTTCCTTGCTATAAACTATCTGCACTTCCTACATAGATAACATATACGGCAAATGAAAAAAGGGAGATATTACAAAATAAACAATAAAAAGCACTGCTAAATCTTATTTACAAGTTTATCAAAATTAAAAGTACTTAGAGCCAGAGTACATCTCAGATTGTATTCAAGATTTAGCAGTTTTATTTTGTGCTTCTAATAAGAACAAAACCAGAAGCTTTTATGTTGGTGCTTGGAAATGATAATAATTATAAGAAAATCTTCACATCCTGGAAGATTTGTCAGGAAATGTTAACTAGAAATACTCCAAAGTGTATTTAAAGAGTATCTTCAAATAACATTTTCCAGTGACTTTTTAACTTTTATTTTTTAATCAGTCTCACCCCATGCAAGGCAGTAAAGACACTAAAACACAAGGAATTACTGGGTGTGGAAGAATTAAGAACATAAACCTTAATAATAATGAGCGGGAAGTGGAAAGAGTAATCAGGAGGACAGTAGATATCAATTAACATTGCATTTACATTTTTGTAGATTAAAGTTGGCTGGAAAGCATGGAGCTGGAAGGGAGTTCCACAAGTGTGAAGTGCCAGAAAAGAAACTGTTAGCATAGAATTCATGGTTACATCTAGCCAGCTCAACTATAAACTGATGAGATCTCGATGCCAGTCTAGTATTGTGCTTAAATTCAAAAAGTCTAGGTACCATAGTGAAGAGCTCATTCGAAAAATTACCATGAAAGCATTTATAGAAAAAACACAAGGAGTCAACCATATGGTAGTGGGAAAGTAACTGAAGCTGTTCTGCCAGATCAGGACCAATAATATTGCTTATTCTTCTGTGATTTTTATCATGGAGCTAAAGGTAAATAGCAAGGGCATGGGACCATATATGGTAGCAATATATTTGAAGAAAGGATCATCAAGACTGGAGTAAGTTGGAGGATATGTTGAGCTAGAAAGTTATGATAAAAAAAAAGCAACAATAAAGTGAAGAAAAGATTTGTGAAAAAAAAAGGTTCCAAGTTGAAGGAATTTAACACTTTGCTTCATTTTACTTCTTTTTTTGTTGTTGTCATGTATGACAAGAGTGCATTGAGGTTGAGGGAAACAGCTAACTGATTACTCTTTCAGTATCTATGGTGGGTAATAGGCAGAGGAGGGGAAAGAGATGGGAGGTAACCAAAAATAACACTGCCTTGGAAACTACAGCAGGAACAAAATGCCCATGGGACTCACTGCTGGTTTTCTCATTGCTCTATTGACATGAGGCATCTTACAAAGACTCAGATCTTGACCAATTGTAGAGAGGCCTGTATCTAGATATGCCAAGCTGTCCCACTGCTAACTGGGAAAACCCAGATATAACTGGTGTTGACAAACATATCCACACATGATGCCTGGCCTTTTTACCAACATACATTCGCCACATGTTTGGTACAAGAGACAGGGATTTTGGAACCATTTCTTTGTCTTCTTTCAGCAGCACAAAGCAAGTAACAATCTGCAACTAGACAAATGATTCTAGTAAAGTCCTTTTTGCTTAAATAAAGGTTTAGGTAAAAAAAAAAAGCAAATCAGTTGTGCTTCAGCAATAAATGAACTAATGTAATTTGTATTTTCCTTCTCTTTTCAATTAATTTTTGAATCTTAAATGTTCATCAAGTGAATACAAAATGAGATTGTTGGATAACTGGGGAACTACTCTACTACCTGCTGACATCCATCTCGTACCACCTTTACTATCATCCATCTTAATGTGTTTGCTGTATACTGAAGAGTTCCCCCCTCAACTGAGCGGGTTCTATTTATACTCATGCGGACATTTCATCTGCTCCCTCCTTTGTATTCAGATTGTTTTCCCTCTTCTTCCGAACTACTGCCTGCATACCTTCGGGATTTTCTTATATGGCGTTTTGTTCGTCTTAGGGCTATAGGGATATCTGCTTCTTTCTTCTCCTCCTCCTCACTTTCTCATGTTCTATATCTTTCTGCCCCCCCAAGGTCATCGTTGAAAGGGAAGTCATCATCCCTTGATTGTTGGCGAGTCCTGTCTCCGGGGATTCTTTTTATTTGTGATGTGGGTCATAAAATAAGTTTGTCACCTCGTGTTATAATTGCAGATTCGCCTCTGCGTTCTTTTACTTTCCATGGTGTTCCGTTAACTTATTGGTCCAGTCGTTTTGTTGTATTGCCTTTTTCACTGCTGTGACGGCTGGATCCCGCTGAGATTCCTCCATTATTTCCGATAAGGTGATTGATTTTGGAATGCTGTTAGCTACAACTGTGTTGATAAATCCTTTGGCAATCTCTTCTTCGGGTGAGACTACTTTTTGATACACCATAGGTTGCCAAAAGAGTATGTCCGTCGGGTTATCTTTACCGTTAATGTGTTTTATTATATAATCATATTGTTGTAGACGTAAAATCCATTGCAAAATTCGCACGGAGGGGTTACCTTTAGGGTTGAAGATAGTTGTTAATGCTTGATGGTCGGTCATTATAAGAAAGTTCTTTCCATAAAGGTAAAAGTGGAATTTTTCGCAAGCCCATACAATTGCTAGGGCTTCTTTTTCTAATTGACAGTACTGGCGTTCGGCTTCGGTTAGAGTCCTGGATGCGTAGCTGATGGGGATGAGTATCCCTTGTTTGTTTTAGCAAAGTATTTGGTCCCTAGTCCCACGGGACTGGCATCTACTATAACAGATGTTTGCAGTTTTGGATCAAAGTGCATGAGCGGTTTGCTGTGAATGACTGCATTCTTCAACATGAGAAAACAAGATTCTTCTTCCTCCGTCCACCGCCATTCCATGTTTGCTTGCGTTAACTTTGTTTAATGGTTCGCTGAGTGTTGCCAGTCGTGGAATAAACTGAATTGATTAGACCTCAGAAACTACGTATATACTGGACGTTTTCATGGTTTTTGAAATTTCTGATTGTTTTTATTTTCAAGTCAGTCGGTCTGATCCCAGTATTGGACACTATTAAACCATGGGATTTGATTTCTTCACTATGGAATATGCTTTTGTGGTCTGCAATTGTGAGGTTGTTTTCTTTCACTGTGCCTAATACCATATCTAGGGTTCTGTTATGTTCTCTTGTGTCTTTGCCCCAGATTAGAATGTTGTCTGCCCCACTGCAGCAGTTAAGGATTTTCTGAAGGATTTGTTGAAGCAATCGTTGCCCTTCTTTGGCTCCGGATGGAATGCCCATAACCAGTACCTTATATCAGTAGATTCTGGAGTTGCATGAAAAGGTAGTGATGTCCCTAGATTCAGGATCCAGTTCTATTTGGTGGTAATAAGAGTTTAGGTCGATTTTTGAGAAAACGTTTGCATTGCCAATTTCACTCAGTAACTGTTCAACTGTTGGTATTTGATAGCGAGTGCGTTTCACTGCTTTATTTGCCACACATAAGTCGGCACATATTCTAATTTCTCCGTTTGGTTTCGGTATTGATACTAACGTCAAGATCCACGGAGTGGGTCCTACCACTCTTTCGATGATATCATTTTCTAGCATTTCATTGATTTTTCCCCTCTATTGCTTGTTGGATATGAAATGGTGTCCATCTTGGTGGTTGTGCAACAGGTATAACGTTGTCGTCTAGTCTAATTTTGAGTTGGAAATTTTTTTCATTCTTCCTAATCCTTCCAACGAGGGTAGGTGTCGATTTACAATTTCTTTTGTTGATTTCGGGATACTTTTTGTTGTAATCGATTTCACCTGTGGGGTGGTGATAAACCCTAGTTCGATGCTGGCCCGCTTGCTTAATATGTTACCACCTTATGCCTTTGTAACGAAAACTTTGTGGGCTTTTCTTTTGGGACCATTTGTCAGCGTTGCGAAAAATTCTCCTCTTAGTGGTATTGGAATATTCCCATAGGCTTTTGGTTTACAATTTGTTTTTTTAATGTTAAGTTTGGCCATACTTTAAGGATTTCTTTAAATATTTTGCCATCGATAAGGTTGATGTCTGCTCCCGAATCTATTAATATTCCGACTGGTATGTCGTCAATATGGACAATTTCACTATCTGCTGAATGAATAGGTTTTACCTGAAAAACGAATGCCTGGCTGTCTGAATTATTCGGATTCATCGATAATGGTTGGACGTAATTGTGTCTGTCTGACATCTTCGTTTTCCCTTTATCACTGTTCCTTTTTTTTAAGCATGTTTTTTCAAAGTGATTTATTACTCCACAGTAGTTACATTTTTTCTCAAATGCTGGGCATTTTGTTTGACTGCGTATGTGGTTGGAGCCATTACACCCGTAGCATTTTGTAACTGTTTTTAATTGGTTTGTGGATTAAAGGAGAATTTAATACGGGATACCCTGCCCACAAAATACAATGCAAATTTCAAGAAGAAACAATATGATAAGGAACGTTTATAAAAAATAGAACATTGTATATTTATTATCTTGTCAATAGGGTAAAAAAGATTACTGTTTTAGTTCGTTTAAGCAAAAATGTGATTTTGATAAAACTGTCTGTGTTCGCTGTCTTTTAACAGAGTAGCAGAATAATGTCTGTTTCTTTTGTTTTTTGTATAGTTGTAAAATGAAAAAGGGGTGAGCAATTTAAGTTGAAAAAGAGAGTGTGAATGAGGAATAAAGATAAAAGGAAAATGTACTTATGAATTGTTTTGAAGTCAGTTGTAAATTTGTTGTTGTTGTTCCTTCCTACTCCACTTTTCGGCTCTTTGTGTAAGTTTGAGTCAGTGATGAAATTTACTGTCAATCTTCTGTGATCTTTGCGCCCTTCTCTGACTGACTGACTGGCGACTGACTTGAAAACTCTGTATTTATTGACTTTTTTTTCACACTGGCTCGTTATCTTTTTTTTTTTGGTTTAGCAAATCGCCTTCTTTCATTGGTCAGAAAATTAATTTCACACCTTATTGTGAAATCTGTTTTTGGTCGTTTTGATCCGATTTTGCGGGTGTGCAAATCTACTTTGTGTTTTTTAGTCATTTGTTGGAATATAGGATTTGTATCCTATAGGTTGTTGTCCCTGGATATACTATACCTGGTATATCCTATACCCACTGTTATCTCGTTGTTGTTGTTGCTTTTAATTAATTGTAATTTTGTGGATATCTGACTGCTCTCTTTCATTCTCTTCTATTTGCTTAGCTTGTGTTTCAGTGGATTCAAATATGAATGATCTTTGAAGTGCTTCCTCTACTGTTAAATCAGTTTCTTTCAAATACGCACGGTGTAATTTGCTTGACGAGCATTTTTCTATTAATTGGTCCACTATAACCTTGTACAGGTTGTATTCGCCAAAGTTGCATTTTGCTCCTTGTGTGTGTAGACGGGTGACATAGTCATGTGTTGACTCTGCGATTTCTTGACTAAGCATCCTGACTTTGTCTTTCAAAGACTTTTTGTTTTCTGGTTGAAATTTTCCTCCAGTGCTATTTTTGTTGTTTTGTATGTAGGCTCTACTTGGCCTGGTGGTATCTCCGGTGTTAAGGTTTTGAGGATATCTTTCAGTTTCTTTCCCCCGTAAAATCGAAAGAGTGATAGTTGTCGTTTATCATCTGTTATATCAAACGCTGTAAATGCATCTTCGATATGTTCACTCCATTCTCTCCATGCTTGCTCCTGGTTGGAGTCTTCCCAGTCTATGAGCTCTACTGTTGGCATAGAGAGAGCCAATTCTTTCGAAATAATTTGTTATTTTCGAAGTTTGTTACTTGCGTTGTTGTTGAATTCGAGTACTTTTTTTTTCTTTGCTATTGAGGGGGTAATGTTTCGTTAATTCGAGGTTTTACTCGTGTTGTTGTTGAATTCGAGTACTTTTTTCTCTTTGCTGTTAGTTCGAAGTTTTACTTGTGTTGTTGAATTCGAGTATTTTTCCTTTCCTGTTAATTCGAAGTTTTACTTGTGTCGTTGTTGAATTCGAGTATTTTTTCCTTTGCTGTTAATTTGAAGTTTTACTCATGTTTTTGAATTCGAGTATTGTTTTCTTTGCTGTTGAAGGGGTAGTGTTTCGTTAATTCGAAGCTTGTTAAATTGTTACATCCTCGTCGCTAGGTTTGCTGTATACTGAAGAGTTCCCACCTCAACCAAGTGGGTTCTATTTATACTCGCGCAGACATCACAATGTGGTTGAAAATGATAAAATTAGATTAATGCAAGCATCATTTAAGGTCTATGTGCATTACCGTAATACAAAATTATAACAGAATTGCACGACATCTATTGACATATTGTTGAGACTTAGCATCTGGAAAATTACTGGCAAATTTTATAATACAATGTACTGTTCAAATTCTTAATATTAAACACATATATTCAGAAAGCATCTGAAATAAAGTCAAACTGGATTACAACGAACAGACTCATATCATTAAAAGGTGTGACAGATTAAACATAATAGCTGATGATGTGCATAAAATAATTCTGTATAGAACTATTAATCACAGCTTGTGTAGCATTGTCACAATGTCCTCCATGGCTCAAGCTGATGTTTAACGAATTACAGTCATTCCTTCACATTGGGTTGCATCAGCTGTCTTCAAGCCAATATCACCAAAGTTGCACTGTCTCAATTTCTCACTTTTAAATCAAAAACCATAAGGTTTGCTTGTAGTAACAAATGGCACAATGTCTTTTGTAATGGCTAAATTTTATTGCCGCTAACTGTAGTGAACGAGATAATCAACTACCCCCGGAAAAAAGTTCGTGTTTTGTGTGCGATCTGCCGAGGAGGGATTGCCAAAAAGTAGTCAGCAAAACTCTTATAGCGACTTACCTCGTCAACCCAAGCGACAGCGCGTCGCGTGTATTCTGGGACGAAAAAGAAACAAGTCCGTCGCAGGAGTCGCTAGTATAAGAGGATATTAATATGCAAATTACGGAGCATCCTATCCCGGCTGTCGACGAATGGAAAAAATAGGTTCTGCTGATAAAAGCAGTTGGTGTTGTCGACTCGGGAGGAAAAAATTTGGGCAGTTTTGGCTACGGCGTTCGTGAGTTATTTTCCTGACGTGTTACAAGTGATTTTCTTTCGTTGTGTTGTGAAAGCCACAAATTTGCTTTGAGAACGCTTACACTTCACTAACAGGGAAATGCTGCTGACTTCTTGTCAGTGATGGAGAGGGACTTTCCTACTCCAGTCATTTTTAGGCTACAAAAACTATACTAAAGAATCTTGGAGGGACAAACTCTAATTTTTAACCAGGAAATCTTGCCTTTTCACTCATTACTCAATTCAAGGACCAATAAAAAGAGTTGGCCACATTCTGTTTCTTTCACCTTTTTTCTTGTAGTACTTGTGACAATTAACTGACCCAGTCAAATGTATCATATTTCTAACAATCTGTGTGGCTGTTTATTATTTAGGCAATGTTTTATTTTTCCTTTTTATCCTCAGTCTTATATTACTTTCCTTTATTCTACATGTATGATATTATTGTTGTAGCATAACCACGGATGATGATGGGTCTGTCTCCATTCACATAAATACAGTTGTAAATACTGTATGTTGGTCTCCAGTTGGAGATTCATTGTGAAATTCACTTGACTCACTTCTTGCAGTTGACTACTACTTCTACGCACCACTGGCAAATCTTATATGTGTTGTTCTTGTCCTAAGTATTATCGTTTGTTACCAAACTTCATTTGATTATTCTACTCAATAACTTTTCCTAGGTTACAACAATTACAAACACAGAAGTGATATCATATACATATACAGGTAACCAAGATTCACCAGAGCTCTCAAATAAAATTAAATAAGAGATATAATGTTATCTTGTTGCTCATGTTGTTTAAAAACCCTAAATAAAATATTAATTTATTTTATATAACATTTTGGGGTTGTGTAATTAATGTAATAGGTATCAGTACAAAAAGTAGATTTGGTGGTTGAATTCAAATTCTTGTTGAGTCTGTTGCATTCACTTTTACACTAATGTCCTTGAGAAAGGCATGAATCTATTTCCATTTATTCTCCATGCTGCTATAGTTTAAATAGTAGGATAGACTAGCTGTGGATGGCAGCCAGTCTCAAAAAAGAAAAAAACACTGAATTTTGAATGGGGGAGAATATAATGGGAAACCACTCCATTATATTTCCCAAAAATGCGTGGCAATTCACAGATAATAAAGAAAAATGACCGTGGAGAACCATAACTGCTTCCATCCTGAAGAAACGTAGCATTTTAAAAAAATTGCTAGGGTCAACCCTAAAATAAAAAAATATATAATTAAGTAGGAGGTAAATCTAAACTCATCTTGGGTTACATCCCTTTCTTAAGAAATTTCTAATCTCCATGGATCAGAGTTTGTCTTTGTGTCTCTTTTGTCTCCTTATCAAACATGGTGAACTGAACGACCACACAATCGTACATGTAATTTCATTCTATGCTTACTCAAACTAATGAAACGCCTATCTATGTTTATTCTGAATAAATTTCCTTCTGTTACATTATGTAGAATACATGATGTTATCATTTCAATTTTTACATTACTAATCACTTAGAAACAACATTATGTGACTATGAGGGGCCATTTTCATATAACATATGGCAACACTTTATTCAAGTTAAGACTTCATCTGTCATTATGATTAGTTTACATTACATAAAAGATTGATGATGAGGTCATAAGAAAAATGGAAATTTTTTTGATGAATTTTTTATAATATATTTTAACATCTGCAATACATGAGTTTTTTTTTTTTTTTTTAAGGCTGGTGATTAACAGGTTTTTTGAACTTTTGGGTGAATGTACAGAAAAAAGTGGTCACAAGATGCTTGTCTTTATTGATGGACTTGACAATTTTGAGGAAGATTACCAACCATATAATTTGGCATGGCTCTCAAAGATTCCTAACGTAAGTCAAAAATAACTTGTTAGTAATACTGTCAATTAGTAAGATGAAACAAAGAACAACATTTTGTTAATATATTAAACAAGATTAATGGTCATCAGTGATATCAGATTGATGTCAAAGTTTCTGGTATATTTTTTAACAAAATCTTTGACTCATATGAAATTCATTCAGTGACCAAACTATTTTCATTGGCCTTCTATTACCATCTGCTATTTTCCAGTTAAATTGTATATTTATAACAGAATGATTGCTGTTTTGATTCAAGGAATTCTCTTGAGAAATCTTTTAATATCTTGAAATTAATGGAACCACCTAGAAGGTTGGGACGGTTAAATGGATCAAGAACAAAAGATGGTTTGAAGGTGAAAGTTCTGAAGATTATGGTGTATACGGAAGGACTTCTTGTCTCCACTTGGATGAAATTGTTTGCTTCATCATATTTGCAACATCAGTGTCAGTGTTGTTATGCAGCAAATTCACTGACTGACTTATTTGTCCAACAAAAGATCTTTTATTTTCCAATGTGTCACTCAAACAAGTCATTTGTTCCTCCATCTTATTGTGGACACATTTTTCCATGTTTGCCTCATTTATTTTCACAGAATGTGGTGTTTGTGCTGTCTGTGCAAGCAGGTGAATTATATCACAAATTGCTTCACTCCAAGAAGCATGTTAACGACTTTGTAGTTGGGGACTTAGCATCAATGGAACGAGCAGAGATGGTTCGTCGTACTTTGGCAGTACACCGAAAGGCTCTTGAAGAATCCATGTTTAACAATCAGGTAACCAAATTAGAGAATTTTTAATGTGTTCCTTATATTGATATATCTGGATTTTTTTTTTACCAACATTGGTTAAAACGACTTTTATGTCATTAAGAAGAATAAAATGTAACATAGCCTTTAGGTATCTTCTGTTTTACAAAAGCCATGACACTTCAGTTCTTTAAAAAAAAAAACTTTAATCCTGGTTTTCTCTACTACCTGAAATAGTGTAAAACAAAGAAGAAATTTACACTATTTATATTGTTTGGACTATTGTTCATACCTTTATTGTCATATTCATGCCATTTTGCCTGGTGTAACTCTGGCCATCTTCAGGTGATATGCATTGGAATTTTGAAAAGTTTTTATTTTGTCCACTGGAGTAGATTGTTCTAGTTCCACATGCCATGTCTCTTCTGGATGGCCCAGTGGATAAAAGCATCGGTTGAAGTAATCCAGTGACTTGACCCAAAGAGTTGTGAGTTCAATACCTGGCATCAGGGTTTGGGATAAATATCAAAAAGACAAAAAAAACTTATTAAAAGCTACAAGGAACAGGAAGATGTGGTGGGAGGATATGGCACATAAAAGAAGCCAAGATGAAGCACCCCTGAATTTAGACAGTGGAACTAGAGCAATCTACCTATAGAGATTAAATAAAGGGTTCAGCTCAAAATTCCCTGAAGATTACGGAGATTGATAGAAGACCAGAGGACTCTTGGCTAAAACATAGATAATAACAAAGATGAAAATCTTAGTCCAAATGTAAATAAACCCTTATTCCAGAAATTCAGACTGGAAATTATGTCTCACACATGTTTTTATCATACATTTTTTCAAAAACTTTTTGTAGCCCTGTTCTTTCAAAATTAAAGTCATTTCTGCACTCATTGTCACGCTATCAGTCATAGCAAAAATGTGAAGATTATTTTTGGATCTTAAAAAAGTTTCCTGTGAGTTTTCTGCTTTTGGAGAGACCAGGGAAACCTGTATTTGTAATTTGGATGTTTATACTTTACAAATAGAGGAAAGAGAAGAATAATATTCACTTGTGTGTTTTTTAAAGATTTTTTTTAATAAACTCTACATAAGAAGCCAAAATGCTTGTCTTTTTTATGATTTCTTTATTAAAAACTGAATATAATAAAAATAGTATTAATCAATATTGTTAGGATGAATTGCAAATCATGAATTGAACTACATTTGAAAATTTAGCAGCACTAAATTTTGAATTAAATTTCTTCTTGTTAGTAGTCCAGGTTAGTCCAGGTTATTTAAAAAAAATAACTTCCCAGAATTGTGAATTTTAGTAGCATTGGGTTTTTGAAAGAAATCCTATCTGGTAAATTTAACTCTCTTTAATTTTTTTCATCCTTTTACCATGATCCTGAAATAAATTTATGTTCTTTTTAAAAAACTTTGACAACATTTTTTTCCAGATGAGACTGTTAACATACAAAATGGAAGCAACCAGTCCATTTTACCTGCAGCTTGCTTGTGAAGAACTTCGTGTATTTGGAGTCTTTGAAAAGGTAATGTATTGATAATACTCAAAAATGTTTTTTAAATTTATTCTGTTTTGTGGATGCTCAGTGCTTTAGATAAGAATAAACTTTTTTTTTAGTTCTTATGCAATAGGAAAGCAAAAAGAAAAGAATGATTATTAATTTTAAAATTGGAATATATGGTGGCTAGTAAACTGGACATTTCAAGATGTGAGTTACACATTAGGAATGTCAAAATTAAACCATTTCAGAAAGTTACATGAATAATGTAATAACAGACAATGGAAAATATGAGACAGAAATTTGATGGTGCATTGTAATAGTGAAATACACTTTTTCAGAAAGGTACTAAATGATTAGGAATAGCATTAGAAATGGAGAAAATATTGCTAGATTACTATATCATATGTATCCTCCTATATGGCAGTAAAGGCAGGACAATTTAATCGAAAATGTAAAAATAGTTGAGAATTAACCAAACTGTTCTGATGTATTTTGAGAATGAGAGCAAGAGTGAAAGAGAGGAAGAGAGCATGTGACAAATGAGGAGAAAACACATCAAAATCAAGAGAAGTATAAAAAATTCAGTAAGTAACCTGTGATAAATTTAAGCAAATGAAGAGTGGGGAAATACAAAGACAAAAAGAAGTCATAAAACAAAGTATTGAATATAGAAACGAGTGGGAGAAAGTTGTAGAGAGCCATGATTACCAATATCTGTATGAGACATGGCACATATAGATGTGTTAATGCTGCTTGGTTTATGTGCTGAGGTTATCAAATGTAATTGCATGTTCTAAGAGCATTTATCTATTATACATTTAACGATTCAAGAAAAAGAACGAGACTCCAATTGTGCATCAACAATAAAATATATATTGAAACAATAACATACAAAACAATCATGCAATGGTGTGTCGTAATTAAGGGAGAAAAAGTTGCTTCCCTTCAAATGTATTCTGATTAAGGTTGAATGTTTGAAAGAATTTCTCTTGAATGTTCAGGATTCTATGTTGAATAGAGTCTGGTGTAGAAAGGAATACAGTCAATTAAGAAGTGTGTTGTTTTGAGAAATATATAGAGTGCTGGTTCATGAACTTGAACAGAGAGGAAGAATATGTGTAATGTGATACAAAAATCTGTGTGTGCGTTGCAAGTAAAGTCATGGATTTGTGTAGACAGGCGTAAATAGCTGGACGCTACTGACGACTTGCGAGAAAGTTGGTAAGAGTTGTTGGCAATATTCTTTAATGTTTGACTGCACAGTTAAGATGGGAGCTCTTGAAGGAAAAAGATGAATGAAGAGAAACACACAAGAGGGGCTTATTCGACTTTTGTTTATATAATGCTGTGTCTCATGTGGTAGGCTCCAAAGCTTGTTTGTGGGAAAATTATTCCTCGTGTGCCGGCAATTTGATTGGTCAGAATTGACCAATCAGCAAGCTAGTTTTGAGGAGATTAGCCAATGAATGCTTGCCATATGATCTGTATGTATGTATGTATGTATGTATGTGTGATGATGATCGCTACAGATGTAGTAACTACAACTATACTTCTATTTTTTTGTTTTGTCAGGATATAGTCAATTGTATCTCTCAAGATTCTATAATTTTTTTGTTTTACTGTGAATTTGTGCATTTTTTTTCTTGAATGCTTTTCTGCCTGTTGCCTTTTTTTATATATTAGTTCACCCAATAGAAAGATTAAGAGCCACTCAAGGTAGAGGGCTACTGGATGAAGTGTGTGACATGAATAATAGGAAGTAGAAGGAAGTGAAAGTTGAGAACATAACAAAGACAAAGAGTGATTGTGTTTTGACTCGAAGACTGTAAGATTCTAATGTTCAGAGATGCAGCTACATGGGAGTTTGTTCCACATCAGCTGTTCTTTGAGTAGAACTTCCTCCTTACAATTGGAATCCAAAGGAAATGTGGATGATTTGACTTTATGGATATAGCATAGCCTTAAGAGTTGCCCCTTCCTTAGCCTGGAAGATGTGTGGGTGGTGTAATGGATTGTGGCTCAGAATGAGAAATAGGAGAAGTGAGTTTGAATTTCAGTTGGGTTAGTTTCATTCAATTATGCACAGATATCCTTGGGCAAGGTATAGATACCTTTCTTACCACCATCTATGGATTAAATAGTAAGACTTGGATTTGGAAAAATCATTGTTATTCTCAAAAATATTGTCCATAATCACTCAGAAAAAAGAATTATTCTTACAATCTAAAATATGTTTCTGCTTTAAATAACTTACAAAAGGTTGATAAACTGTAAAAAGAAAATGATCCATCAATCAATTTACTGCCCTGTTTAACCCATAGCTGGAGGAAGAAGAGGTGATTTCATGCCTTTTCCAAGGACATTTGTGCAAAAGTGGCACAATATACTAGGCCAATAATTTCGCTCTCCTCGACACAAATTTCCATTATCTTTAAAAACCAAATGAAAATGAAAAATTCAGCTCGTAATTGGTAGCTCTGCAAGAATATGCTGAACAACAGCAAATCCTCAACCCCTCCTGTATTCGATCAATTTGATGTCCTAACATCTACAGCAGATAAGGTTAAATGCTTTGCTTGGAAATTCTCTTATACAAATCTACCATTTGGCTGTGCATTTAATACTGTTGACATATCTGGTCTGGTGCTCCTGCTATACATCTTGAAGTTCTTGACAAAATCCAAAGAAGCATCTGCAATGTAATCAATCCTGACTTGGCATCTCAACTTTGGTCAGTTTCTCACCAAGGCGATGTGGTTTCCCTCTGTCTTTTCTACAAATACAAAAGTAATTACTCTGATGAGCTTTTTTTTCCTGGTGCCTGGACTACATGAATTTAAGCATGTTACTAAATTGGCAACTAGATCCCACCTTTTTACTGTTGAATTAGTTAAATGTAACCACCATTTCTACTTTTCTTGCACTTCTTGCCTGTGGAACTCCCTTCTGTTTCCTTGCTTCCCTGATAACTACAATCTTCTAAAATTTAAATGCAACATCAATTGCTATCTTTTATCTTCTTGGACCCATGTTTAGCTTTTATCCTTTCCTCTGTCTCCCCTCAATACCCAGTCTTTTCTCTCACCTTCACTTTCTCTAATTCTCTGTGTGCTAGTGGCATTCCCACCTTGCTTGGGGTGAAATGATTAAAAAAAATTGATATTATTTTCCTTCCACATGTAATGATTTTCAATGACACATTTCTTGAATACAGTGGCTATCAAATTGGTTCCTTTACTTTTTAAGATTAGCATTGTAATAACATTTGTGCCACCTTTATGATTTCTCCTCCCTATCTATATTGCTCCGCTATACAAAGTATTAGGATAGATAGTGTTTTGGAAGTTAGACACAATTTTTCTCTGTTTTGAAATTTGCATTTTATAAACTGTTATGTAATATCAATCCTCCTATATCCTGTGAATGCTGAACAATTTCCGCATAGATGAAGAGGTAACTTGAAACAACAGAAATGTGCTCCTACTGAAGTATGCTGAGAATACCATAGACAGAACATGTAAGCAATGAGGAAGTTTTAAGGAAAAGAGAAACAAAAAAGACAGTTATACTTAGAAAAACAGTTTATATTTCTAGAACACACAATAAGGAAAGAGGGCTTGGAAAATCTGACACTCACAGGGAGGACCAATAAACCAATTTAGCAATTTTTAATCATATTTCGGTATTATCAATTTATGGTAATTCAGGAATTCCTCAATTAGTGTGGCTAATGTGTACATCAGTAACTATGAAAAATCAATTTTAAATTACTATGGTTAAGCTGAATATGTTTTACTGCACTAACCAGGTATTATGCATGCACTAATCAAATTTTGGTATGTAAAAATTTTAGTGCACTAATCGAAAAAATCCATTGAGAAATGCTTGTATATATTTTTTGTTGGGAAATTGTTTCTTTTTTGTTATGAACATCTTTTTAATATGTCTGTTTTTATTGCTCTAATAAATAATTTGTACCACCTTCAAAAATATTTCAATATATGGAACTAGTCTGATAAGATTTTGCTATCAACTGACTTTGTCCAAGAGAATGAAAATGTTATTACCTTGATTTTTCTTGGTGTCTTATGCAATTCAATTAGCCTGAAACTTCATTCAAGACTTCAATTTATCAAAGACCTTTTGGTTTGACGGAATTTGAACAGCTATTGTTTTTCTTTTGTTTTTGGCTACTCTGCTTAGAAATGACTTCAGCCATGACTTTTTCATCAGGCAGTATTTGAGCTAGCATTGTGGTTTACTTTATTTTTAGATTATAAATACCAGGCACTGGTAGATGGTGTTTAAGCCATCTTGCTGGTATTTTTTACAAGGCTTATTAAGGCCACAACTTCAGCAAATGAAAATTTACAACCTCTTTTTACAGATTCTTGAAGATTTTTGGGGAAACTAAGAACAAAATATAGGCTCACAATACTGTTCTAAATGTTGTTTGATGTTACCTCCTTAAATGATTCTTGGAAGCATAAAGTCAGTTAAAGTCACAATAACATGAATAAAAGATTTTATATAAAACCTGCTGGACACTTTTGCATCAATTTAATAATACGCAAAATCTGACTTAAAAATTCTGCATCTTGTGAATAAAAAAAGAAAATTATTATTTGCATATCAGTTGACTCACTGCCTCGAAACATTTGCTTGAGAAAAAAAATGTAGATATTGATTTTCAGGTAATGCAAGAAACCGTATTTATGTTAAACAGATTCATGTGCTTTGTCATTATTGCTTTTTAGAAATGTGCAATTATGACACATTCTGACTTTCTACCTGATTCTTGACTTTTTTCTTTTTTTTTCTTTAAAAAAAAAAAAAGCTAACAGACAAACTGAAGTCTCTTCCTCGCACCATAAGCGATCTCCTGCAAGAAGTTTTTGAACGCCTGGAACAGGAACTTGGAAAAGATGTTGTTCATGTCTCACTGAGTCTGCTATCCTGTGCCAAAAATGGTAAAAATGTTTTATATAAAAAATATTGTTTTTCTTTTAAAACTTTGTCATGTTTACATTTTTTTTAATACTAGATAGATTTATATATTTTTATAAAGCAAATACAGAACAACATCTATAGTATCAAGGTGAAATAATCAATATGTTTTTATATACAATGTGCAATGTATGTTGCATTTGTATACATACCATTCCATTAGGCAGTTTAAGAAATTAATGGAATCAGGTTGGAGATATTTATAATACAGGAATATGGAAGAAATACCTTCCACACAATGATAAGACATTAGCTAGATAAAGACACCATTGCCACTGATGTCTTACCCTTATGTGAGAGGTATTTCTGCCACACCCTGTATAACTGAATATTCCAGAAGTTGCAGGGTAGAGAAAATAAAATCTATCTGCGTTTGCTTTTTTTTTTTTTTTTTTAATCATTTCACCCCCAAGCAAGGCAATAAAGCCACTAAGATGCAAGGGTTTATCATTACAAATCCTATTAATAACCCATAGCTGGGGGAGAAGAGGTAGATTCATACCTTTCCCAAGGGTATTTGCGCATGTAAGTGAATATAATGAACTCAATGGGAATTGGAACTTGGCTCTCTGATTAAAAATTTCAAGTCATTATCCATGAAACCATCCAAGCTTACAGCACCTAGTATTATGAAGAGGTCACCCATATAGGTACTGACCAGGCTCAACGTTGCTTAACTTTGGTGATTATACAGTGTAGATATTTTAGTACATATATACATTAATATACAGTATGTTAATATCAAAGAAACAGACAATTTGTAATGTGGTATAAAAATTGTGTATTTGTATAAGTGTCAGCTTTGTGGTTTTACAAAAAAGTGCATATTTTTTTATTTTTTTTTGAAAAGGTCTTTTAAGCATGGAACTCTATGAGTTGATGAACCTTCATTGGAAACTCGAAGAAACTGTGAAAGATTCCATACACAACATCCAGAAAATGTCATTTGAAGAAATTGTGTCCAAACCAGCTGAAGATTATCTTTCAAGATCCAAATTTGTTCGTTTACATTATGTACTTCAGCACTTTCTGAATTTTGACAACACATCTGTCAGGTAAGCAATTAATTTTGTATTTGGTGGTTGCTTATGTGCAACTATTGAACTTGAAGAGGCTGACTATTTTGAAAAAAAAAATAGATTGATAGGATGACCATTAAAGTGTTATATTCTAATGCTTTTATTGTCATACTATGATGACTGCCAGAACTTTGTCAAGTATGATCATCACATGACATCATTGTAAGACAATTGCCCAATGACAAATATGGCAGTGTAAACTAGACAAACTTTTAAAATCACTGACAATCCTTCATTGGCTATGATTGCCATTTACAGCTAGAGCCTGCCATTCATCAGAGTTGCATTGAGTCAATTGCACTTTCTGAGCAAGAACAACACATATCCAAAAAGAAGAACCAGTTTTTCCTCCTCCAAGTTGGATACCTTAAGAGTACAAATGAACCCAATGGGCTTACCACATGCCTGAACACCAACCCAGTTATTTCTACATCCCCTGTGCTTAAGTCATTGCACAGACACACACACACACGTATATATATATATATATATATATATATATATATATACATTTTAATTGTGTATATTTAGGCAGCAATTTTTCATTAATGCATGTTTCATTAAATAATATAGACAGGTTTTGTCTATTTATTTTAAGTAAATTCCTTTCATATTGTCAAATAAGCATTTTATCATTATTACATAGTCATGTGTGATGTCATGAAATGCAATGTGATATTTGCTTCCTGCATTTCATATGCATAAATTTATCGTTGCATAGCAAACAAAACAAACTATCATTGTTGCAATGTCTGCATAACCAATCTAAAATGAAAACTACCATCTTTGTTATTTAATTTATTATTTAATTTATTGTAATGTACTTGTAATCTCTGATGATGGCTTATGTAAGCTGAAAGCTTAGACAGGATTAACAATAAAAACATGTATCAACATGGTGATTTTCTTTCGTGTTTCAGTGATAATGCTAAATTGCTTATTCAACAATATGAAAAGAATTTACTTAAAATGAATAGACAAAATTTGTCTATATTATTTAATGAAACATGCATAAATATATATATATATATATATATATATATATATATATATATATATATATATATATATATGATAGGATAAATAGAAAATAGTAAATGTTTATCAGTCTAATAATTTTCACTTTTATTAAAGTTTCATCAGAGAATGAGATATGAAAAAAAAGAAATTCCGGTATTTTTATTTTTGTGTCGTTCAATTTTTATTGATTAAGCAGGTTTCACATGCATTTGACATGTTAAGCAGCATTTGTGTGTATAATTTATGGCATTCTGAACTCAAGGAAATATGGTGTGTTCATCTGAAGCTCAACTCTCCTTTTTTGTTCTTTATTTGATCCTAATTCATATATATATGGATATAGATTCGAGAGTATGAAGAAAAATATATGGAAAAACAAACAAAAATCCTAATATGCAATTATGCTGTTTTAATGTTAATATAATGTCAACTTCAGACGTTTTGGTCTAGTCGACAATCTTCAGGACATATTCATAAAACATAATTAACATTAGACTATATTCAATTCAACATGAAAAGACAATGGACAATTTCATTTATCTGTTTTGATTAGTCTTACTCTTATGTCCATCGTCTTTCCATGTTGAATTGAATATAGTCTAATGTTAATTATGTTTTATGAATATGTCCTGAAGATGGTCGACTAGACTGAAACGTCTGACATTGACATTATATTAACATTAAAACAGCATAATTTAATATTAGGATTTTTGTTTGTTTTTCCATATATTTTCATATATATATATATATATATATAATACATCATGTCTTTTTGTACTAGTTATCTATTTTCCATTGGTGATATCATGTGGCAGTTTCTTTATGATAAATTTCATTACTTTCAATGCTAATTAAAGAGTTTTGTTATTCTATTTAAGGTCCAACATGTTAATTATCACTCACAAACTGACGAAAGCTGCCATTCATCAAAGATATCTTACATCTTCCAGCATCAATTATTACCACAAACTTTTGGCAGGTAAGAATCTATGAAAATCCTTTCATTTTTTTTTTGACTATTTCACACAGTAAAGCCACTATGATTCAAGGAGTTACTGAGTATGAAATAATATGAGAAAAGAAAACATTAAGGAGAGAGAACAATAAAAGAACAAGAATTAAGTTTACAGAAAATAATGATTGACAAGTGTGAGAGAAGAAACTGTTAGCATCTAGCCATTTTAATTGTAAAATGATGAGGCCTAGCTGTCAATCTAGTACTGCACTTAAATTCATGAAATGTAGGTACCAAAAAGAGAACAAAGATCATGAAAGTATTTATAGAAAAGGCACAGGGAAGCTATGTTATGGCCGTGGGAAAATGGCTGAAGCTGAGATGCCAGGTCAGGACCAATAATATATTTTCAAGAATCTCTAAATGTATAGCAGAAGCACCAAACCAGATATGACAACAATATTCAATTCGTTGATAAATGCTAAACTTATAAATATGCAAGATAGATTCTGGCAAGAAAAATTGTCTAGCACAATACAGTGAAGCAAATTTCCTAGCAAATGATTCAATTTAATCTTTCCACTTCATGTCAGCAGAAAACATCTCAAGAAGGCTCAATGTGTCACTCTCCTGGAAGTTAGACAATAATTTGTTCAAAATTAAACCAACTATAGGAGATGAAATGATAATGTCCAGGCTCCATATTGGACATACTACCATAACACATTCACATATCTTAAAAAAAGGAAAATCCTCTGGTATGTATGGCATGTCAAGAGCTATTCACCATAAAACACATACTGATAAACTGCAGTAATTTTAATTCAACCTATTTAAAATACTACCAAACAACAAACTTAAAAGAACTTTTTCAAAATACTGATTCATTTTACACATTTCTGTTTCTAAGAGAAATTAAACTGATTTCAAAAATAGAATTATATATATATATATATATATATATATATATAACCAATTTGTAACTGGTAATTCCAAGGAAAATATTAATGTACAGAGAGCTCAATGTAAATTACAGAGCATTACTTTTATTTTTTCATCTTTTATTATTTTCATCTTTCAATTTACTTAATTTATTTTAAATAATTCATTTATGTTTGATATTATTATCTTAGTAAGGTTATCTTTATTAGACAAATTTGAAATTTGTCCTGCCTAAAATAGCAGGTTATATTGGTCAATTTGCTGTATTTCTTTCAAATGTGATCACACACCACATAACACGATGTACAAACTTTCAAACCTTTAAGAAAAAAATTCTTGTCCAGGTCATTCTATTTTAGTTTTACTACTATCCCTTCATTTCTTCCTTCTCCCTTCATTTCTTCCCTCTCCCCTCAACCTTCATTTCTTCCTTCTTCCTTCATTTTTTCCTTCTTTCCTCTAACTTCATTTCTTCCCTCTCCCCTCAACCTTCATTTCTTCCTTCTCCCTTCATTTCTTCCTTCTTTCCTCTAACTTCATTTCTTCCCTCTCCCCTCAACCTTCATTTCTTCCTTCTCTCCTCTCCCTTCATTTCTTCCCTCTTCCTTCTCCCTTCATTTCTTCCCTCTCCCTTTCTTCCCTCTCCCTTCATTTCTTCCCTCTCCCCTCAACCTTCATTTCTTCCTTCACCCTTCATTTCTTCCTTCTTTCCTCTCCCTTCATTTCTTCCCTCTTCCTTCTCCCTTCATTTCTTCCCTCATTTCTCCCCTCTCCCTTCATTTCTTCCTTCTCCCCTCTCCCTTCATTTCTTTCCTCTCCCTTCATTTCTTCCCTCTTCCTTCATTTCTTCCTTCTCCCTTCATTTCTTCCCTCTTTCCTCTCCCTTCATTTCTTCCCTCTCCCTTCATTTCTTCCTTCTCCCTTCATTTCTTCCCTCTCCCTTCATTCATTCTATCTCTCTCCATTTCATGTTTTAAAAAGAAATTTATATTTGAAAATCTCTTATGTTTCTTTCTTCCTCTCCCTCTTTCTACTCTTCTCTCTTGCTTTTCCTTTTCTCCTGTTAATCTACTATGTCAGTCCTTTCTATATATTCATCTCTTTAGAACTTTCAGTCTGAAGAGACTAATATATAGAAATATTCACAAAATATATTATAACCAAAATGGACCTTTATGGTTTTCTTCTTGTCTTGTGTGTGTGTATATATATATATATTTTATGAAATGGACAAAGTCCAACTTTTTATGTTTATATGTTCTTTTTATAGATACAAATATTTAAGTAAATGCTCTGTTTATAATAAACAGTATTAACAACAACATTTTCTGGCCTGAATGTCCAAGAAATTCTCATAGAAAATATGTGTCTTCTAACAGGAATCTAACCTGTATCCTATACAGAACCATCATATAGCCTGATGTGCTTTTACTGATTGAGCCACAGAGGAGCATTTCAGTTAGCAAAGTTGACAAATATTTTCTATGAAAAGTTCTTGGACATTCAGGCTGGTAAATATTGTTAATACTGTTTATTATAAACAGAGCATTTACTTAAATATTTGTATCTATAAAAAGAATGTATAAACATAAAAAATGTCTTATATATATGAATAAAATCATAACAAACAAAAGTCTTACTATTTAAAATAACATTTTTTGACTGTTTAAATACAAAACTTTATTTAAAACACATGAAATTTTGGCTGTAAACCAAACGAATCCTGGAGATTAGCATCAGTCATAGTGATGGAAGGTAAAAAAGTTCTACTTGCAGTATATCTATGATATTTAGCGTAAAAGAAAGTTTACATTAATTTTCATTCTGCAAGGAAATACTATTTTTCGTTTGCTAAATAAAAGTGCAGTTTCAAATTAGTCTTGTGACTAAGTTTTAAACTAGTAATAAAATAATAATAAATAATAGTAATAATGAAGAGTGTATAGAGCCAGAGAGATGGGATAAAAAGCAACAATAATGTTTTGTTGAAATATATCAGTTTGATGCTTTGGATTTCTATCTGGGGTCCATTAGGGGTTTTGGGTCTTTCAACAGCATTGCACATTTCTGCAGTTCGCCAGCTGATACTGATCAAATATCAATGTGCGTGCTGTCAGCAACAACTGTTCTCGTAATGCACATAACACACTGCAAATCATGTGACATTTTATTGTCCAATCCTGACCAACTTCTAGTTCATTATCTTTTGTGCTCTTCCATAAAAAAAAAAAGGGAAGTGAACACGATAACTGTTTCTCTCTCGCAGGAAATATGGCAGCATTCTTGATTTGAAGTGGCAAGTAACGATCTTTCATTTTACACACTAAGATATACACACACACCTATAAATAAGTGTTATATCGGAATAAAGTGTTGCTATCCGACACTGGAGTTTGAACACAAATCACCAGAAAGCAAACACAGTGATCCCATTTTAAATAAGTAGATCACATGATTGTAAAGGAAATGTGTATGGGAATTAGCATGGTGTCTAAGGGATCACTATTTGGTATTTACATTTTAAGTAAATATTATTAGTGTGAGTGTTATTTGAAAGCATCTGACACTAGTATTGTTCAACAGTATTACTATAGTTGTATCTGTGATTACAACAAGCATTCCAAACGTGACAATGAGTATTTGTTGACATTACAAACGTGACAATGAGTATTTGTTGACATTACAAAAGTGACAATGAGTATTTGTTGACATTACAAAAGTGGCAATGAGTATTTGTTGACATTACAAAAGTGGCAATGAGTATTTGTTGACATTACAAACGTGACAATGAGTATTTGTTGACATTACAAAAGTGGCAATGAGTGTTCATTGACATCACAAAAATAAGCAATTTTATTCAATGCTAATTCCTTTTATCCTGTTTTTCATTTATGTTTTAATCATTCAATCAACATAAAAGTAAGCCTAGTGGGGGGTGGGGAGTGCTAGATTTTAGCCAATGAGCAACTGTAGGTAACAATGGTTCAGGATACCCTAATTCTGCCTCTGTGTTGAAACTTCATTGTCAGATGTAATTTTGGGTCATATTCAAAACCCCCAAAATATCTATATACCGTAGATATTGCGAAAATGGCTGTGGTTTTTTCTAAGTCTGTCACTCCTAATTTTGCCATCATTTTGCAAAACAACCACCCAGCAATGTATCTGCATTGAATTTTGATTAGTTTGCAGAGTTTGTCAACTCTAACTTTTGCATTCCTCTATAATTTGTAAATATTTTGCAAACTTCTTTTCATGGGCTTCATCTATATTCTTTTCCCAAGGGTCTGGAATAAGACTTAATAAAATAATAATGAAGAATGTATTGATTCAAATTGTAATGATAAAAAGTCACACTAATAAGATGGGATAAAATTAGTAATAAAATAATCATAGCAGTAGAAACTGTTGAAAACCCTTATATTTAGGATCACATTACTATCTGGATTGTTATCTCCAGAGAGCTGTCTAAAATTATGAGAAAATTGCCGTTACTAAGAGTGACTGGTTTGTTAAAATTAGATGTAGATATTAATATCCAGAAAATAGATAAGACCTGACCAAAGAATATAAGTTTTGGTAGATTTTTTTAGAATCTATAAATTCTTCTTTGGTTGAAATGCACTCAATACAATAAAAAAAGATAACTGCTTCAGTTATAAAACTGAGAAATCTTTGATTATTTTTTTTTGTTAACAGCATTTTTCTATCAGAAATCTGATTGTAACTTCAGTGGATTATGGACAGGAGAAGATCCCAGAAGTTTTTCCATTTTGCTTTACCACCTGGTGAGTATTTCACAAAATATACACAAGAAAAAAGATCAGAATATATTAGTCTGAATAAATCTTAAAATTACATATTAATTTCTTAATAATATCAGGCCAATGTTCAATGGAGTGTTAAGTTTTGAGTCCCCAAATCATGTTTCTGCATCTTTTTCTACCAACAGGTCCAGCCTGTAGTTGGAAATATAGATCAGCCCATCCTCTCGTAATGCATTTTTGTAAATCACTTTTTTATGTTTAAAAATATCTCCATTTGATGAATTTTGCAACAGTCTGCACTGAACTCCTCTGGGGATCTGCTTGATAACACTTGGAGGGTGGTTTGATTTAGTATTCATGTACCTTAGGTTTTATGTATAGTGAAACCGTACCAGTAGTGAAATTCAATTCCACATCTAAATATTGGATGGATTTCAAATTTAAATCAACAGTTATTTTGAAACCCAGGTGTTTAAATAACTGAAAAATGCTTCTTTCTAATAGTGTCATTAGCCCTTCTATTGGCAGATACAACCATCAACCCGTCGTCATGGTACAATCAATAATCATCAATATGGACTAATTTGTTTATTTTATACAAAATAAAAATGCCCATTAATTCTGAGATCTCTGCACCATCAAGAGAGCCTTGGGGGATGTTAAATCCGATGTCACGTGATTCACCATTGTGGATCAGTACTGACTTACTACAGTGCTGAATAACTTCCAAATCCCCAGGTTTAATTGAAATAAACTGCCTGACAAAACAATTCTTCAGACAACCTTCTTCGGTGATAGATGGGTAATAGTCACAGATATTATACTTGATGAAGACCAATTTATCTTTTGCTTCTGATATTTTTGAACCAATCAACAAACATTCTTTGCTACTCTGTTACTGGTTAACCTGTGTGGCTACATGAAGCGAATCACAGATTTTTTGGAGGATGATACGGCTGATAGCACCGAGCTCCGTCTTAATTGGATTAAGGCGGAAAGATGGACTACTGTAGAAATCTTCTTTATAATCTTTTACAGTAAGGAAAGCTTCCTTTTCAACCATGGTACATACTTTGTCACCTATAGACAATTTCCCAGCTATAACTTAAACTTCATTGTTCATAGAATTAACATAACAGCCAGGAGCTTTCCTGTAGAATCTAGTTACTTTGTTGGCAATATGCTTTTTGTACCTTCTGGGGCTGATTGTTGTGGTGTTCACTATATTACAGCTTTTTCAACCTGCCTGAGGAGATCTAGCAATCAAAACCTGGGTAGTGTGGTTGTGAGATATTTTTTCCAAGGTGTGTATATATATATATATATATATATATATATATATATATATATATATTTTTAAGACATTTTTATGTTTATACATTCTTTTTTATAGATACAAATATTTAAGTAAATGCTCTGTTTATAATAAACAATATTAAACAACATTTACCGGCTTGAATGTCCGAGAAATTCAGGCCCATAAATGTTGTTAATACTGTTTATTATAAACAGAGCATTTACTTAAATATTTGTATCTGTAAAAAAACATAAACATAAAAATGTCTTAATATATATATATATATATATATATTCAGTTGTATGGATAGTAGTTTGTAACCCTGGGTTTCACACTTTTGCTATATTAGTTCTATCACTGATATTGAGCACTTTCCACTAAGTACCACATATACAATATATATATATATATATGTGTGTGTGTTTGTGTTTGTGTTTCTAATTTATTTATTTAATTTTGTAGGTCTGTTCTGGATCCATCTCTATCCTGGTCTCAGATCTCCTCTGTAATTTGCACTTCATTTATTCCATGTGTAAATTTGGTTTGGCATCTTTACTATTGGAATATTTTTCCCCTCAATTTTCTGCTGGTAAGATAAGTGTTTATTATAATTTCAAAATATTTCCTCGTTTTTGATATTCTTTTCTGTTCTCAGTTTCATGAATTGTTTTCTTTCAATTCTCGGATGATGTTTTGCTAAACTAAGTTAATTTTATCAATCCAATTTTCTTTGTTTTAAAAAGAAGAAAGAATTTAATAACTGTAATTAAAATGAACATATTAAAACAAGAAGAAAGAATATCAAAAAAGGTTTACATTACCATGAAATAAAGGAAATCAATTTAACTGGTTAATAGAACTTAATATGAAGTTGATCACAATGACTAAAATCAACAACAGCAAAGACAAGATGTTTATATAATAAATATATAAAAATTTTCTTGGTGTTATTCTTGGTATTTTCAGGAGATGACAGTTATGAGAAAAATTCAAATCGCAAAAATTATCTATTAATCTTGACTTCGAAATTGGAAATAAATACCCAGGAAAGATTGATCGGTGTTATTTAATTGCTGTTGACACTATTTTTAAAAGAAAGTTTCAATCTTCTGTAGCAACTGTATGAATAAGATTTTTTAAAAATACCCATTATTTGTCTATATTTCTGAGATGAGTTTATAGAGGAATAAGCATGTGAAAAGCAAAGAAATAAACAATCTTCAAACACAGCTCTACAAATTTTAAATAAATTTTATTATTGCGTATTTGTTTTCTTTCAAGTTGAAAGAAATTACAAAGATTCTTGTGAAATAAAGTCCCACAAAAATATTTAGTTTTTGTTCTTTACAACACAGAATAAATTGCATTTGATAGAAGAAACAAAATGTATCTACATAAGCAGAGAGTCACGTATTGATGTTGTTTTATGAATGTGTGAAATTTTTCCATAGTCTGTGAATGGGAGATGTGTTGTGGCTACTATTAATATATTGCTTACATCACTCCGTTAGTATATTTCAAGTGTACTTAATTTACTCAAGGTTATTATAATAAGGTTACTCAATAAAATATATGAAATGTTGAGTAATTAATATACAAAATGTGTGAGAATTCAGTTGTGCACAAAACAACTCTGGTCCCAGGTTTATGGAGAGACTGGAAACTGAATACTAATTTTGTAAATTTACATAATTGTATTTATAAGAGAAATAGGTTCCATGTAGCTAAAAATTAGATTTACTAAATCTAGAAGTTTATTGGTTAAATATTTTTTCCAATTTTTAAAAATCTATTTTTAGGAGTAAAAATATTGTTAATCATTTTCTGGAGCGATCTCTCAATTTTTGTAGCTGACAACAAACATAATTGTTTGAAATTTCAAAATTCTAAAAGCATTTGACATAATGTTGCTGATTGGTTAATAAATGTGAATGTAAAAATTCAAAAATGTGGATAAAAGTGTTGATTGATCCAAAAGTGACTTGACCCAAAGAGTTGTGAGTTCAATCCCTAGTCACAGCAGAGAGAACAAAAAATTAGAGAGTTGAGTTATCAAGGGGAATTAACTAAAATTGAGATATCTAAAGGCATGGTGTGTGGAATTAGAACAATCTACTACCATGGACTAAATAAAGGGTTCCGTTCAAAATTCTAACAGATATCACCTGAGGAAGGCCAGAGTGTACAATAGCTGAAACGTGAATGTGGCAATAAAGATGAGAAGAATAGTTTGAACTAAGTAAATAGTGTAAATACCAATTATTTTAATTTCATTGGAGAAAATGATGAGGGAAAAAAAGAAATTCAATATCTTGCTTTTTAAATTTTGTTGTACACATGAATAATATTAAGCATGTGTAGGGATACAGAAGGCGATTTGGTGGAGATAAGTCATGTGACAGCCATTTAGTGATGTCACTTCATACAGTGACGAGAATCGCCAGTCATTCAGTTTGTTTACAGCAGCCAAACCAAGCGGTTGTTTTTTTTTTTTTTTTTTAACCTGGGTCAAGAGGCCCAGGCTGAGGCTAAATCTGTGTCTCCTCCAGCAAATGCTTACAACTTACAGTTTGGTGTTTCCTTTTGGGAATATATCTTACCCAGATATAGAAAGAAACTCTAGTGTGCAGTTCACAATTTGGGAAAATCCAGGACTTGCAGTTTCAGATGAATCTGACTTGTTTGAATCTGGAGTCCTAAACATGGCTTCTCCAGAAATGCGGAAAAATCTTATTATTATATGTAAGACTCTTCTTTTTTGTTTCTCCTTATACTGCTTGATGTATAGATATATGTATATATTATTCTCTGTGTAGCACATGTGTGTATATATATATATATATATATATATATATATATATATATATATATATATATATTTTGTGTATGTCTTAGTAGTATAAAATTCTCTCTGAGAACAAAGCATGTTTGTCATTCCTTTTCCTTTCAGCCATTTCATTATGTCTATGAATTACATTGTTATATTTTCGTGGATATAATAATGCCCATAATGGCGGTGGGGGGGGAAACCTTAAAGAAGAAAGAAATCTTTCTCCTGTTATGTGTTTTATTAAATATAAGAGACAAGGAAAATCTTATGAATTTTTAAAAAAAGTTTTTCTCTAATGTTCTTACAGTTTTCTCTTTGGAAGGAGTAAGGACGTGCAGAAACTGTCTGTAATGGCTTTTGTCCCAAGAACTTTCAGTCAATTCATTAGTTGTGATTGTCATGAGCAAAATATGCAACATCATGCCTGAAAACATCCACGCATTGCATGCATATGGTGTCGCAGAGCATCTGGAGGAAGGGAGAATTGGCGGATTGTGCCTGTGCATATGTTAGCTGCTTCATCATGGTTTACAAAATGAGTGGTCTATAAAAAGCAGTCGGGGTCGAGGGTGCAGATGAGGACAACTAGAGGTGACTGCCCTGTACGAGAGACGACTACCCCGTTCCAGTGGGTTCTTTTTGGCGCGACAGCTACAAGCTGTTTTGGCAATTATGGCTTTTGATCCTAAACTGATACCACTATTTGATGGAAGTGATTCTGGACAGTCAGTTATTGAGTGGATAGAGAAGGCAGAATTGATATGGCAGCTTAACAGCGTGAAGCGTATTGAATGTGTGGTTCCTATGCATCTATCAGGAGGTGCATATGCAGTGGACCAGCAGCTGAGCGAAGAAAAGAAGAAAGACTTTACCTGCATCAAAAATGGTTTGTATACAGCATTTGCTCTGGGCTCCGTTACAGCTTGGAAGCAATTTGTAGCAGGCCACTTGCACCCGTGTGAGACTGTCGATGTCTTTTTGGCTGAATTGTGTAAACTTTCAGTTCTGGTCGGTGGAATGATGGATGCGTGCATTTATCGTCGGGTTGCTGGAGCATGCTGAGGAATTGCTCTGAGCCTCTTCCCAGTTAGACAATATGGACATTTCACATGCCATACTGAAGAAAAGTCCTGCAGATATTGAGAAAGCGGCAGTAGCTGCACAGTCATTGCATTGTCAGGTGAAGGAAGTTGATGCACCAACAAAATGCTATTTTTGCAGTGAGCTCAATCACTTGGCACGTGACTATCTCTTGCGATGTGAAACATCAAGGAAAGAGAATACTAGACCCTGAAGACTGGTCTCATGCTATTGGTGTAAGTGGTGGGGGACATATGGCCCAAAACTGTCCAGGAAATGTGTAGGGGAATGAGGCTTTGGCCCCAGCCTTATCCTCCAGATCCTCTTTAAATAGAGTGCTATCTACAATGAGTGTACAAATCAATGGAATGAGGTGCATGGCTCTTGTGGACACTGGTTGCACCCAAATGCAAAGCATGCTGCTAGGCGTGGGAGAGAAAGGAGGTACACATCCTGACTGTAGGCAGGTGCTGTGGAGTCAGGGTGGTTCGGCTTGGCATAAGCAACAGACCCTCTATTGACATAGAAGCTCTGGTCATGGATGAGTAATTACTCGGATTTGACTTGTTGCTTGGGATGGATGCAATCAAACAGCTGGGTGGAATGTCCATGTTTAACACCGGTGAGGTAAAATTTCCCCAATGTCACTGCCATCACCATCAATGAACCCAATTTCCAAGCTGAGTTTGATGCTAACAGATGGATATGGATTGCATCGTGGAAGTGGTCCAGTGCTCAGCCGCCAGTTACGTTAAAAAACAGACTGTCAGAATATCCTACTACTGAGTACCTTCGAGCTGAGTACAACTGAGAACTGCAAGCAGACAGCCGTTTTGTATCCAACGGCTGGCTGTTTTCATACCCTAAAGACAGTCTTGGGCCCCCAAAGGGTCTGATTCCTCTAATGGCCATCCTACATGAAAATAAAAAGGTTTGGCCCATCATGGACTACCGCGAGCTCAATGAGCATATAGATGCATACACTGCCAGCGCAGATGTACGTGCACACAAATTAAGAGAGTGTTGGTAGCAAGGTTCAGAAGTCGCTGTGTTGGACTTGCACTGGGCCTATTTGCAAGTTCACATTGAAAAGTCCTTGTGGCCATTCCAGAGAGTAGAAATAAAGGGGGAAAAGATACTGCTTCACTCGCTTGGGGCTTGGGCTTAACGTGGCACCCCTAATAATGCGGTCCATCGTTAACACCATGGTTGTGCAAGATGAGAACATCAACGAAGTTACATCTTCATACATTGACACCTGCATCCCGCGTAAAAGAGCATCTTGAGAGGTTTGGGCTTACATGCAAGGACTCAGAGCAGTTACGGAGCAGCACACGCGTGTTAGGATTGCATGTCTGGGAGGAGTGCAATAAGCTTCAGTAGAGTTGTGGAAGTAAGATGCCAATGTTGCCCGATGAACTAACACTTCAAAATATTTTTTCTGTGTGTGGGAAATTGATGGGATGTTTTCTGGTGTGCGGCTGGCTATGTGATGCGACCACGTTCATAAAGCATAGAGCAAATGCCATGACAACTGGATGGAATGATAAAGTATGAGATCCCCTCCTGAGCCGGATGTTGGCAGATGTGATGCAAACAGATCCAGGATATGGAGACTGGTGTGTTGATGGACAGGACATCACTGTATGGGTGGACATGAGCTCATTAGCCACTGGTGTTGTCATTGAGAGTGGTGGAGTCATGGCTGCAGATGCTAGTTGGCTGCGACCAATGAGTGAGAATAAGCACATCAACTTGGCAGAACTCAACACAGTGCTGCGGGGCATCAACCTCGCACTGCAGTGGAAAGCAAAGATGATTCACCTGAAGACAGATTCAGCATGTGTGCATTGCTGGGTCTCAGACACGTTATCTGGAAAGTCGAGAGTATGAACCAAGGCTGCCACCAAGATGCTGGTCAGGTGCCAGTTTGGCACGCTTTGACATCTGGCCTCGGAATATGAGCTGAAGATTGATGTGGCATTGGTTAAGTCTCATGATAACTGGGCCAATCAGCTCAGTGCCGCAGCGATGGCTGGATGATATTCAGAAAGAGGCGGAACCTGTAGAACGAGCATGCACTATGGCTGCAGAAGGCAAGGATTTGTTCGTATATGAGCCATTCATCAGTCTAGTGGACACTCCGGTATGAAGTGGACACCCTGGTGTGAAGCACACACTCTACTTTGCAAAATTGGTCATCCCCGAAGTTTCCAGAGTGGCTGTTTGGCTGGTAGTCAGGGATTGTAGGGATTGTCAATCCATAGATCCTGACCCTGTGTATTGGAAGCCAGACAGGCTTTCTACATGTGACAATTGGAGCAGAGTGGAAATGGATGTGACCCATTTCAGGGGCCAGCACTATCTAACTCTGATTTGGAGGCCATTACAGCGTCAAGACTCCACCAATACCATTCGGCATTTGGAGACAATCTTTTTCGAAAGAGGACCACTGATTGAACTGCTTGCCGACAATGCTGCAGTGTTTTGTGAGGAAAGATTCACAAAACTTGCAAAGGAATGGGGCATCCAGATAACCTACCGATGCGCCTATGTACCATCGGGGAATGGAATAGTAGAAAGATCCCACCGCATGATAAAGTGCATCACCACAAGAACACAATGCTCTCTTATGAAGGCAGTATACTAGCATAATGTGACACCACAGGATGACACCACTGCTTCAACAGTGCCAGCAAACTTGATTTATACCTACCGCACTCGCGTGAAGGGCATTGATACCACACCACCACCTGTTGATGTCACAGGTTCTGGAACATACACTCCAGGAAATGTTGTTTGGGTGAAGAGACCACATGGGCGGTGTACAACAAGGTTTGAGAAGGGGAAAGTGATGAAAGTCTATAGCTCTCATTCAGTCCTTGTAGACAGAGTACTACACCATGTAAAAGATGTTCGCCCAGTGCGTTGGGTGATGACTACCAGCAGCCATGATAACGCCTCAGATGAAGAAACCTCTATGGTGTATGAGGGGAAGATGCAGGAAGACACAACTTCAACAGAAAGTGCAATTGGCATCCTCAAACGAGATCAACTCAGCAATACGGCAGAGGAAAGTACAACTCAGGAAATAGACAAGCCCGCTCCACTGAAACAAAGTCACAGGATTAAACGACCCACACTGCACTGTCATTTGTGTGATCCTCAGATCAGGGAGGAGTGTGATTGTCGTGAGCAAGATACACAACATAATGCCCCAAAACGCCCATGCATTGCATGTGTATGGTGTCACAGAGCAGATGGAAGAAGGGAGAATTGTCAGATTGAGCCTACGCATATGTAAAACTCTTCCACTCAATCAATTGGCTGCTTTGTCATGGTCTATAAAATGAGTGTCTGAAGGCTTTGGCAGTCGGGGTCGAGGTAGCAGACGAGGACAATGACAGAAGACTGCCCTGTTCCAGCAGGTTCTTTTTGACATGACGGCTACATTAGCAATTTTCAAGGGGTCTGTTGTTAATGTTTTTCAAAATTTGCGTTATAAGGTGTATTGTATAGAAGTAGTTGTAATCTACACAGTAGGATGCCACCATGACTGTATTGAGATGTCTTTTTAGAAGACCACAAAAACATTTGAACAATCATTAAATATAGTTGATGCTTGACTTGAATTGTTTTCCAACAATGGATTGAAAACTTCATAGGCTGACTATAAAGAAGTGATGTTAGAGCTTTTGTTTCCAGGTAAACTGACATCTGTCTGTTCAAAGAAGACTTCAAAAGTAACTAGTAGCAATTTCTCTTGAAAATGGACAAAATTTGCCATTGCAGCATTATCAAGTACTTGCAGAAAAGAGGTTTAGCCTTCAAGGACATTCATGCTGACATGATTGCTACATTAGAGGCTAATGCCCCAGCTTTACCAACAGGGCAAAAGTGGGCAGTTGGATTTAGGAGGGGAAAGGAGAGTCTTGAAGATGATCCAAAGTCTGGATCCTGCAACTGCAATCACTGAGGAAAACATTGATCATGTTCACAACATGGTGAAGGATAACATGTCATTGCCTATAAATAAAATAATCAATACTATTATCATATTCCATGAGAGAGTTGGGAATATTCTGCACAATGAACTTTGCATGATGATGATGGGTGCTACGTCTTCTGATACCTGAACAAAAGTGCACCAGGCTGATCACATCACAGGAAAGTCTGACATTGAGGCAGATTCAACTGGTTTCCTTAAATGTTTCCTAACCCAAAATGAGTGTTGGCTTCATTACTTTGAGTCAGAGACAAAAATATGATTCCTGCTGTGGAGATATCCCCTCCTCACTTGCTCCAAAGAAGGCCAAGGTCATTTCATCTGCAGGGAAGGTGATTGCCTCAGTTTCTTGGGATGTAAAAGTCAATGTGTTTATTGAGTATCTGCAAAAGGGACACACTATCAATGGAGAATATTATGCCAACATGCTGACGCAGTTATGAAAGGCTATCAAAACCAAATAACTAGAAAAACTGATGAAGGGTTTTTTTTTATGAGGACAAATGCTCCAGAGTACAGGTTCTTGGTTTGACTGTGGCTTTGAACTGGTTGATCACCCTCCCTATTTTATTGATTAGGACTATCATCTGTTCCCCAACATGAAAATATTTGGCTGGGAACCAATATCGCAATGATGATGATGTCACATCTCCTTTTTATGATTTTTTTTTTACCAACAGGATGAAAGGCTTCTCCACCAATGGGACCCAATTACTGCCACACCAAATGGAAGAAGTGTGTGAACCACAAGGGGTGGGGGACTATGTTGAAAAATAAACCTCATTTAGTTACATTTCATGAGAGTATTCAATTTATTTTCTGCAGGAAAACTTTTATACATAACTAATAATGTTTTGGTGAAAATGAAACTTTTGATGACATTGTTACTAATTTCTTTTTCATCTCATTCCAGCCAAGAAAATAGTAAAAACTTCCAGCAAATTATTAATGGGAAAGAAAGTGTTGCAATTCAAACTATTCATTACTCATAATCTCCACATCTTGTCCAAGTAAGAAACATATTTCTATTCTCTTCTTTTTCAAACTGTTATGTTTAATTTAACAGCCATTTACCTGATTTCTGACAGATGTATCTCATTAAAGACACTGTTTTTTTGTTAAATGTATTCTTCTAGAAATAGTCAAAGAATCCAAACAGGATTTTTCTCATAAGAAATTAAAAAAATGACCTTAGAAGTAAAGAAAACAGTTTTAAGCAGCTATGTAATATCTAATCTTTGATATGGAAGTGAATGCTCAACCATCTCCTTATAAGGGATCAGGGAGAGACTTGAAGTTAAACAGATATTGACCAATCCGAAGAATACCATGGACAGAACATTTGAAGAACAAGGAAATTGTGAGAAAAATAGAAAATCCTCAGAATTTTATACATAAAATCAGAAAGAGACAGCTGAAACTTCAAATAATGAGGAAAGGGTACCCAGAGATTTTAATACTCACAGGACATATTAAAGGCAAGAAAAGTAGAGAGTACAGGAAATAAGATACTAAATAATTTTCTGGGAATGGATGGCCAAACAAGAACAGAAGAATGGTAAAGAGTCAAAAGCTACATACAGAAACAGGAAGTTGTGGTGGGCCATAATTGCTTACATCCTGAAAGATTCTTTTCCAAATGTGACCTATTAAGTATTGACTGGTATTTGATGGAGATGCAAAATTATTATGTTTCAGTAAGAAATTTGCTAAGTGTGCATTTAAGGTATTTTGTATGTGTATTTCATTCTTCTGAAAGATGGAATTGGCTGTATGTTTGGTTTATAATGTTTCTTTTGTGTTCTTTATTCTCCTTCAGGTGTCCTTCTCTGCTGTGGCAGCAAGTGGTAAATTGTCCCACTGATATGCATCACATCAGCCTTCCCTCAGAAGAAAACATCTCGGGACTTATCAAATTGCAAAACCGACCCAAATCCCAAGGAAATCATTTATTGACAATTGATAGTTTCTCCCAGGTAATGGTTTCCATAAAATTCAATTTCTAAGAGAAGTATAAGTACACACACACACGTGTATATATATATTCACATTCACACGCAGAAAAAAAGAAACATATTGGATTTTAAAATTAAATACACATAAATTAGGGTTGAATAGGGACTTAGGTGTTTTAAATCTTTATAAATATTTCAATAGCTAAGCAATTTCTTTAGATATAGTAAAAAAATATTTTTTAAAATATTTATGACAGTTAGATTTAAGTTAGGAATATCTGAACAGTGGCGTTCCATATCACGTGACGTCCGCGTCTCTCGAAGGACGCTACTTGCCAACAAACAGTAATTTTAATTTATTTGTAACAAACAGTTATTTCTGATGAAAAATTGAGGACAATTTGAAATATCAAATATATATATAAATAAATAAATACTTTCATAAAATAAAACATTATAATTTTTAATTTGAAACTTTTTCTATATATACATATTAAGAAAGTATACGTGGCTTCTCATTATGCTATATATATATATATATATATATATATATATATAATAAGATAAAAAACAAATAGGAAACATTTATCAATCTAATATTTTTCACTTTTATTAAAACTTTGTCAAAGAATGAGATTTTGAGAAAAAGAAAGAAATTAAATTTTTTTTTGTTGTTTCATTTTCATTAGTCAATCATGTTTTAGTGCATCTGGCTCTTTTAAACCAATGTTAATACAATTTACGGTGTTCTGCATTCAATGAAAGATTATGCGTACATCTGCAATTTCAAGAAATAAATGAACTCCAAGCATACCTGGGAAAAACGTAAATATTAGTATATGTATGTAAGTTTATAAAAATTCTAGTTTGTCTATGTGGACATCAGATGATAATATATTTTTGTAATTGTGCGTTTGTCTAGTAGACATTAGGTTTGTTGCTTATTTTATGTTCATCTGGGAACATTTTTACATACATACCATTTGTTTTAGATATGTTGAGATTCTTTAAGAATGGATTCAATAAATAGTTGGTGATGTAATACATGACTGACCAATGAAAATCAAACAACGAAAGTAAAAATACCATAATTTCTTTCTTTTTCTCCATATCTTTTTTTGATTACATAAATGACAAGGAAATGCATTTATTATTCTTTTTGTTTCTTTCATCATATTCTTAAGTACAGCTAAAATAAGCAAATATATATATATATATATATATATATATATATATATACACGCACAAATGAGAGAAAGAACAGATGGAGTAAAAAGCCACTGTTCATAGCATTTACTTTTAAAAAAGTGCTCAATCCAATGTAGAGCAAAATATTATTATATTTTTAGTATAAGAGATTATAATAAAACATGTTGAAATTGCTAAACAAAAGCTTTCATGTTTCAATACTTTGATTTTATTCCTTCAGGCCATGGTAAGTACAATCAAAGGATTGAAACATGGAAGTTTTTGTGTAGTGATTTCAACATGTGTTTATTATAATCTCATATATATATATATATATATATATATAAGATAAAGAATAAATAGGAAACATTTATCAATCTATAATGTTTCACTTTTATTAAAGCTTTATCATGGAATGAGATATAGAGAAAAAAAATAGAAAGAAATTCTGGTATTTTTATTTTTGTGTTCTTTAATTTTCACATACATTTGAATTGTTAAACAAACATTAATATAATTTGGTATTCTGAATTCAAGAAGAGACAACAGGTCCATTTGTAGTATCAAGAAATCAAGGGATTCCAAACCTAACTGAAAAGCTATAAATATTGCTTTATGTATATAAATGTATAATTCTAGTTTGTCTATTTGGGATTTGGATGATAATGTATATTTGTTTGTGTGAGTGTGTGTCTAGTACACATTATGTTTGGTGTTTTTTTTTTTTTCTGATGAAGCTTTATAAAAAGTGAAACATGTTAGATTGATAAACATTTCCTATTTGCTCTTTATCCTATCATTCTGTTGGATTCTGATATATATATATATATATATATATATATATATATATATATATATATATCTATAAAAGGCAGTGTGTGTGTGTGTGTGTGTAACGAATGCACGGCCGCAATTTTTGACGGATTTGCACCAAAATGTACATGCACATGCTCCAAGTTAGCGGCAAGGCCAAGACCAAGACCAAATTTGCATTTCCCAACTCCCATCAATAGTGGAAATAATTGATTTTTTTCATGCTTCTACGGCAGTTTTCATGTAGTTTGCGGCCATTTTCTACTGGCCGGAGTGAGAGCAAATAGCTGGCTGCCACAAATAGGCAGGAAGATTCTATTGGCCAGCGTGAGAGCCAACAGCTGACTGACATGAATGTTAACTAGCATGCTAGCATGCAAAAAGAATCAATAGCTGCATTCGTCACAGGTGGGAAAAATTTAAATCTGCATGACACTTTACTCCAATTGGCTCATTCGCTTGCTTAAAGTCAACGTTGATTCTGATTCTGCAGAACTGGATTGAGTACGAAAATTTGTTGTTAACATTCTTTTTTCATTCTGTTTTTCCAGTTACGAGTCCTTCTTTAAAGCTAATCGTTTTGTGTTCATTTTGTTTAGTTCTTTTTTCGTAACAGATTTAATGTTTACTATAGAGCTTAGAAAAAATTTGCAGTGTGAGATAGGCAAGAAGTAAGGCATGTAGCAACATCAGCACGGCAAAGGGCACTTCTTTAAAGGCAAGGAAGGGCAAAAATATTTTAAGTCAAGTGATAGCGATTGCTGTATGAGTTGTACGATTTTTAATTCAAGCACGGGCAATGTCAGGCCATGCTGCTAGTATATATATATATATATATGTTCAAACAAATGTAGCATTTCAATAAAAGCATATGTTGTATAAGCATATAAATTCTCAGGATAAATTAAAAAAAATAAGAGTAAACTTCTGTGAGCGATGTATAGTGGTTCTTTGTTCTTAATACAAAAGTTGAGAAAGTTTATAATTTAAACCACTATACATCTTTCACACAGATGATGTATACTCTTATAGAAATTTAAGAGAAAACGTATTTATAGTTTGCTTTGATTCATCAATCAGTCAATATCTGGTTTGTGTAGAAAAATGTAGGAGGCAGAAAATTGAGTGGGTATAAATCGTATTAATTAATTAGTAATAAATATGTTATGAAGTTTTGGGGAATGTGACTTTTCTTCCTGATCTGGTTTGAATTGTTGGATTGTGATGTATCATTAGATTTGGGTTTTTCTTGTACATCAAATGTGTGGTTGAATTTGTTTTTCTAAGACAGGTGCTTTTAGACTGTCAATAATAACAGTGTTTGACTTACACCCTTTCTATATTGTGAAATATTTGTCAGTTCTGTGTAAGACTTTATATGGACCCTGATAATTTGCTGAAAGTATTTTTTTAACTGCATCTTCTTGTACGAAAACGTACTCTCAGGTATATAGATTTGTCTGTGTGCCTATGTTTTTGGTTGAATTTCTAGCAGTTACGAATTCTAATTGCAACGTCTTATTTTTAATTTTTGTATGAAATACGATGTCAAGTTAGAGTTTGTCATTGTCCTGGTAATGATAAGGGTGTACCGAAGACTATTTCAGCTGGTGTGCAGCTATGGTCTTCTTTAATAATGTTCCTTATAGAGAGAAGTATAAGGGTTAAGTTATCAAACCAACTGGTTTAGTTTTCCTTCATGGCTAATTATATTTTGAATTGCCCGTGGAATCTTTCCACTAAATCCATTAGTGCATGGGTGGCATGCTGTAGCTTTAACATGTTTTGCTGACTTCTTGAAAAAAGTGATGATCAGAATTTTGTGCCATGATTAGTGGTGATAACCAAAAATAGATATTCAATCTTTTAAAATAGTGTTTGCTACTGAAGTTGTTGAAGTGTCTTTGAGTACAATTGGGGAAGGCCAATGTGAAAATCTGTCGACAGTAGTTAAGATATATGTATAACCTTGACAGCTTGGTAGGGGATCAATGATGTGTATGTGTTTGGATCTTGCATCTGGATTGTTGAAGGTACCTATTGGTCTTTTGCTATGACATTGTATTTCATTCTTCTTGCATTCTAGGCATGTTGATGTCCAATCTCTGATGCCACATTTCGCCAAACTGTTGTGGTGTCCTCCCTCTAAAGAATCTATGTTAGACTCTTCCACCTACTATAAGATTAGTAGGACATAAGGCTTCAAGAAACTGTGAATAGATTGAGTACTAGTTCATTTGATACACTCTCACTAGTTGTGTAATACTCTTCTGGTGTACTGTTTAATATATGATATATCTACAAACCTGTTTTATGTTATTACTTAACTATTTACTTAGTGGATCGCTTGGGAGTGAAAGATTATGCAAGTTTGTTTTTGTTTTTTTAAGCATTTCACCCCAAGCAAGGCGAGAAGCCACTAGGACGCAAGGGGTTACAGAAAATTTGGAGCAAGACCAGATAGGAGTGATAGAAGCAAGAATGAGGAGAAGGGTAGTGGATGGATCAAGGCAATTGGAGATGTCGATTGACATTACATTTGAATAGCTGGAGATTATAGCTCTCAGGGAAACTGGAATAGGGAAGGGAGTTCCACAGGCGAGAGGTGCGAGACATGAAGCTATTGGAGTAGAAGAGACGGCTACATTTAGGCGTTTCGACAGTGAAGGGGTGAAAGCGGGATGCCAGCCTCGTAGGGCGATTGAACTCATGAAGTCTGGGAACCAGCGAATGCAGTTTCTCGGAGCAATTGCCATGGAAGTATTTGTAAAACAGACCAGAGAGAGGCGACGGCGAATCTGTGAGAAAGTGACTGTAAACGAGATGCCAAAGCAGGGCCAATTATATTGCATATCTGCCTCTGGAGCCTATCAAGAACCCCGAGGCAAACAGAAGGGGCTCTAGACCATATATGGCAGCAATACTCCATGCAAGGGCGAATTGTTGATTTGTAGATCTGGAGGATTGATTCCGGGGAGAAAAATTTCCTGGCACGGCACAGGGAGCCAACTTTCCTTGTGGTGGACGAAGCAATTGACTCAATGTATTTGTTCCATCTCAGGTCAGCAGTCAACGTGAGCAGACGCAGAGAAGTGTTCTCGAGAAGTTGAGCGTCAGACATTCTAATGGAGGGCAGGGAAGGATCTCTGTGGTGATTAATATGTTTCTGTTAATGTGGAGTCAGATTTCTGTTCATCAGAAATTAAATCATGCCTCGATATATAATCAGTGATTGCTGTTACATCTGACATGACAGCGTATCAGCCATAATATTTTGTTGTCCCTTAATATAATGAATGTCTTATCTACTGAGAGATAAAATCTAAATATCTAATTTCTCTAGGGGTGTATTTGTCTGCATAACAGTTCATGGCATGAACGAGAGGTTTGTGATTTGTGTATATTACAAAGTTCTTATCTTCAAATATGTGTCTAAATTGTTTAATTGCTAAATAGCAATTAAACAATTTTTATAGCCAACAATTGCCTGGAAAAGTTGCTATAATTTGTTTGATTCATGGTTAATTTTGCTGCGAAAAAGGAAATATGTTTTCTTACTAAATTGATTTCCTGTTCAATTACAGCTCCTATTGCTGTGTTGGATGCGTCTGTAGTGAGGAAGATTTCGGCATTGCTGATGTGTGAGAGTTTAGTGAAGTTTGCAAGAACGGATTTGGCTGTATTGACGGCATGGAGGACATCCTGTTGTTGAGTGATGTTTTTGAAGTTTTTTTTCTAATAGTTTAGTCAAGGGTAAAAGTACAGATGATAGATTAGGGATGAAATGGTGATAATAATTTATCTGTTTGATGGACCTACTTAACTGTTAAATGGAAGTAGGTACAGAAAAAATGTTCACCTGCTTCCACTTTTCCAGGTAAGGGTGAAATCCTATTTTGGTTTATGACATGTCCAAGAAATTTAACCTGAGTGGTGCCAAAAGTATACTTATCAAAATTTATTTTTAGTCCCAATTCAGATAGTTTCTGAAAGACTTGATGCAAATGGTCTTTGTGTCTGTCAGTATTTTTGCCTGCAATGAGGACAACATTGATGTAAACATACAAATGGTCGTCTTCTCAGGAGGCACACTGAAGTAATGGATAGTGGTTCAGATTGAGGAATCAAGGACCCAAGTTCAAATTCCAGTCTTACATGCTAATACCCTTAAGAGAAGGTATGAATCCTCTTCTTCCTCCTGCCTATAGGTAAATAGCAGGACAGACCAGGTTTTATAGCTTTGGATGGCAACTGGTCTACCACAGAAAGAAATGGCAACCTACTGTGGGGGGGGGATCTGCCTCGTCAGTCATGTATCAAAAGATACATGATTGCCTAAGCATGAATCACACATGGCACATAACTGACTGAATTCTCTCAGGAATTGGTCAATTAGTCTTTGAAATAGTTAGGTGGCATTCCTAAGACCAAATGACATCTGGACAAACTCATATAGCCCAGAGTTGTCACTGATCTTTTGTGAATATCCTCTTCTGCTACTGGAATCTGGAATTAAGCTTTCATTTGATCAATCTTTAAGAATATATGTGATCTGCTTAACCCAAGTATGAAATCATTTACATGCAGAACTGGATAATGATTAGGAATGATAGATGCATTTAATTTACAGCGGTCCATACAAGGTTGAAATCCCTTATTGTCTAGTGTTGGAACGACACATAGGGATGATACATAAGGGCATTCTAATGGGAAGATTAATATTTGCATAGATGTAGTCTTTTTGTGCCATAGGTAGGAATGCATGTACCATTTGCTGCTAGTAGTCTGAGGAATACTAGGATTGTGTTTGAGTTGACGTGCTAGTGGAATGAGACATGCTGCTACTCTAGTATCCACTAGAAATTTGTAGCCATTATTTTTGTCAACTTTGTAAAATATGTGACTTTCTTTGTGTGCACTGGTCGGGGTAGTCGTGATCACTCACAGTTTGTTTGTTTGTTTGTTTGTTTTCTTCGTGTTTGTTGGTATTATGACAAAGTTGGGTACATTTTCTTGCATTGTTATCAAACATGAGGTGATACCAGCAAATGCCACTGGGATGTGTATTTGTTCTTCCGCAGCTAAGACTTCTTTGGTGTGGAGTATGATCATGTCTATATGTGTTACTTCTGTACCTCCATTGTTGTTGGCTTAACAACAATTGCATTTGTCTTTGTAAATCTGCAAGCGCTTTATCAATGTGTGTGTGTGTGTGTGTGTGTGTGTGTATTTAGCGCTGCAATCGTTTTCCTGTTTGGGAGTTAGTATGTTTAGTCTTTGATTTAATGATGCAAAGATTTTGTCTGTGATATCTGCCAGTTTGTTGTGTGGTGTATCGTTTGTCATGGGTGTCAATATATATACCTTAGTGGTTCCCAATTTATCCAACCATAGGCGATGTAGGATAGACTCTAACATATTGTTCCCTTAGAGGTGACTTTTCATGGTCCTGAAGAGTTGCGAGGGTGTTCTGTCATCACTATATTGTTGAATAGTTCCATCAGCATTTGTTCATTCAAGTGACCTGTCCTTTTAATGATGGCAGCTTTAAGGATGTTGTAAGGGCCAGTGTCAGAGATATCTTAAATAGTTTGATGACTTTGTTGACTACATCAGGAGGCAAGGCTTGGACAACACTGGCAAAATTTTTTTTTTGTGAACTTTGGCAGCAAAAATGACCAAGTGCTGGAGGAACCAATTCTTTGTTATGGTGGTAATTGAAAGAGATTGATGAATTTATCTCTAAAGGTCATTCTAATATATCTTCATGTGAACTCATTGCGTTGATGTATTTACTGGTATTTCTTGATGAGGTTATCTCTCAAAATGTTGGGTTTATCATTTGTTGTGGAGGTGGAAATGAGTAACCTGAAAGACAGAACCTTGTTTTGTTGTTGTTACTGTTGTGGAGGTTAATTCCTTCTCCACCCCGGCAAACATAAATTCAAATAAAAAGAATATATCGAATATGGGTAAATAAATGTATAATTTATTTACATACATACTGTAGTGAAAGAGATAATCAGTTACTCCGAAAAAAAAAGTCTGTGTGTTGTGTGCGATCTGCTGAAGAAAAATTACCAAAAAGTAGTCAGCAAAAATCTACATCAATGACTAGAAGCTAATGTTCTTCCCTCCCCTGAATGGCATGACCAATCAGAAAATTCTCTCGGTAAACAGAAGTCATTGTTTTTCGCTTATAAAAGGAGATGATTTTTTTGAGCTTGGTGGAACGAACATGTGTTATTGGTGAGAAGTGAAGGTCGGATGTGTGACCCCATTTTGTCGTTTCTATGTTGTGTGTCCGACTGTTACGTTGGACTATCGTTTGAACTGCAATTTGGCTACGAGTGTTGCAGTCGAGAAACAGAAGAAATCTATTGCAGTTGCTACTATCAGTTGACAGTCTTTTCTTTACATACATACAAAACTAGTAACTTTTATCTGTTGCTAAGACAATAGGGAGAGTGAATGGTGAAATTAGAAGTGAAATGGATATTGCTGATTGCTGTCATTGTCAGTGATGTTTCTTTCTCAGTGCATCAGTGTTGACATGAAGGCTGGTTTGTATTGTGTCTCTTTCTCAACTTGCCGGTGTTGACATCCAAGTTGGTTTGTGTTGAGTTTGTTTTAATCAGAGAATATACAGTTATTGTTTGGCTTTGAATTAAAGTTTGCATTTTTGGAGTGAGAGCAGCTCTAACTGGTCAATAAATTGTTTGTTTCATTTTGGTTAAAGCTGATGTATGCATGGAGCCTATGCACAGAAAATGTATTTCCACAGCCTGATTTTGAGTGGTCAACATCTGGATTGTGTAGAAAAATGTAAGAGGCATGACAGTTATCTGTCTTCCTGATTACTTTTTTATTGTTCTCATATTCATGAAAAATAAAAAATATGATACTCATCCTGTGTGAGAAAACGGGGAAAAAAAACTCCTTCTTGCGAAACAAAAATGACCGCCTTCTTGCGAACCTGAAATGACTGCCTTGTGAAGCTGAAACGAACGCCTTCTCTTCCGAACGAACACTTTACAACAGCAAACGGCACCCAAGACTGCTGCCGACGGACGACTGACCACAATGGCTTTTGTCGCCCCCCCCAAAAAGACCCCAAACAACTCGCGCATCTTTTTCTTGTAGTCCTCGGTCAAGTCCATTATGGTACTCCAAGGTCTGCCCGGTGACAACACACACACGCAGTTCAAGGACGCTTCCACACATGTTCGTTACACACCCTTACAAGGAAGTTCCCAACTAGCATCCAGTTGGCAAACAAAGCATCCATGGCTTATGATGGGTATCTAATGAGCACAATATACACACCAAAATCAGCAGCCAATCAGGACCTAGAGAATAGGCTTTCCCAAGTAGCAGAATGAAACCTCCCAGTCTTGCCTGGACAGTTATTCAGAGCAGACTCAACTTCCAATACAGTTGAGTACTGTCTGTTTCTACAACTGAATTCTACAATTCATAATGTTTTCTAATTCCTCCACGCCCAGTAATTCCTTGTGGCTTTACAGTTTTGCTTGAAGTAAATTTGAGTAATAAAAAAAAAATATGTATAATTTAAAAAATACCTTTTTATTTTATTCACATTATCCCTGTTAACAAATATGGCTACCATATCAGATTTATAACCATTTTGATTTCTTTTTCTTTCAGTCCCTTACTTGTGTGGCTCTTTGTGAAGAAGACTCATTATTGGCTTGTGGCAGTAATGATGGGGTTGTTTACTTACTGGATTCACAGACTGGAAAGGTAAAGTATTTTAACAAATCCTGAAATTCATAAATGAATGCCAAATTCAAATTTGATATTGTTTCCTCTTGAAAAACATTCAGTGGAAGCAATGCAATGCAACCTTGATACTTTTTATATAGATGCATTTGGTGCAAATTCATGTCAGCGACAGTTGACAAACTTTAAAAAAAAAATGATATTTTGAGTTTAAGGATAAAGAATTCCCTGAAAGACTGGAAAAGTGAGTAATTCTTTTCTTTGGTACTTTGTAGAAAATATTTTTGATGTTAAGTAAGTCACTAAGGGGGTCTAAAATTGATTCTTCCTCACCTTATGAATGGGGTGGGGGGAATAAAAGAGAATAAAATCTAAAGAGAAAGGAACTGATAATGTTAGGTTTAATGCAAGTTTGTTAAAATAAAGATACAATAGTTTAATAGACAAGAAGTATTGAATAGTGGCGTAAAATAAACTATCTGGCTCATGGGATATCATTTTGGGGAACAAGGTTAGGTTTGATTTGGTTTGGTTTATTTTACGGCATATCAACTCCTTTATGGGTCATTTAATGCTGAATTTTAATTTTCTTGGGAGCATTAGTAATTTCTTTTACAAAAATGTATTACTGGTAATTTTTATTATTATGAAAATTTGTTACTGGTATTTTTACTATACCATTTTTTATACTTTCATACTGTTTTGACCCCAGTGTGGGGGGGTTAACTATTTGCCCATAGCTGGGGCCCTAACAGGTACTACCACTCAAGGTCAGGGTGAATCTGGGAACAATAGCAATTAAGAGGGGGTTCCATGCTCCTGAAAACCTTCCAATCAGAGGATATAGTTTATCATCATACATATTAGATGAACAAGGTTAGGATTAATCCTTATGATTTAATTGAACTATATTGAAAGTTAAATTGCTGATAGAGTATGGGTATAGGATGTGGGGTTTATGTAATGGATAGTGGCTCAGAATGAGAAATCATAGAGCAGAGTTCAATTTCCAATTAGGTTCTTTACTTATGCACAAATATCTTTGGGAAGAGTACAAAACCACCTCTACCCTCAGCTATAGGTTAAATAGTAGGAATTGTATCTAGAAAAATCATTGTATTTACTCAGAAAAAAAAGAATTATTATTACACACCAAAATGTTTTGGCTTTAAATAAACTACAAACAGTTGATAAAATATAAAAAAAATAAATTGATTGTTGTGGGTATCAACATTTTTGATGAGATTTTATAAGCTCTTGGTACCTTTGACCCACTAATAATTTTTGGTGAACTCTTGTAAGTCCAAAGGAAAAATAAGACATAGAATTTGAACAAGGAAATATTAACAAATATATTGACAGGAAATTTTACAAAAGAAAAAATGAGAAATGAAATGAAAGGTGAAGAGCTTCAAGTAACTTTCAGTGTCCGTAGTTGGGTACTTACATTTTGCAGGAGGGAAAAGAATACGTCTTTTCACAATGAAAACTCACCAAGAAAGAGACTGATTTTTTTTTTTTTTCAAATCTTGTGCTGCCTGTAATTATCATCAGGGGGCAGTAATCCAACAGTATATCCAAACTCCTATCAAGGATGCCAAATGTATATTCTAATAAGACAAGGAAGAGGAGAGGAACTATGATGGAGGAAGGAAAAAAATAAGAGGGAGAATTAAAAAAAGAGGAAAGAAAGAATTAAAATGGAGGAAGAAAAAAAATACTTTGGCTTAGTTATATCCACCCCTCAAAGGATCAGTTGCATTAAAATAAAGCCAACCTAAACTCAGCAAAACCTAAACTTCAATTTTGAGTAATGATAATTATGATGATGATGATAATCTATTTTCTTTTTATTGAACTGTGCTCAGCTAGTTTACTGCTATGTTTGTGAAAGTGTGGCACCTAAAGTCTGCTGGCAGCCATCATTTATTTTGTCATCTGATTTTTATCAGTGGTTGGTTCAGGCATCATTCACAAAATGTGCATTCACTTTTAGAATGGTTTCGTCTTTCAAATTAAAAGCTTTTAACAGAAAAGTAAAAAAGTAAGATTTTAAATACATCTTGAAAAATATAAATGGCTTTTAGAAAATATTCATTTTTAGCTAATTCTTTATTCATAAAATGCGTATTTTTAATCTTCTTTACGTTCATATTTCATATTTGTATTTATGAATAAAATAGATATTCCTGAATAGATTACAAGAGGATGAGTAAAGGAAGAATTCAATTATGTATAATTGGCTTATCTTTTTACTTGGAAACCTTCCTTGTGTTCTTTCTTCATGTTTTGGTCAATCAGTTCCACATTCTGGTGTAGACTCCATAAAGAAAAAAGATAAA